>JAGSMT010000594.1:0-252810 GCA_029286875.1 Lamproptera curius
CCTAATAAGGTTCCAACTGTTATTTCTAATATGAAGTTAAATATTTGGAGTGATACTATAACTTTGGTAATAGCATCACTGCAAGTCTCAAAATATTGAAATATTTTATCTTAAAATATTCCTAATTTTGAAATTACACTGAGTATTCGTGATAATAATTACTACGAAAGTATGTAACTAAGTAATGTGAGTAATACATAAATTCATTATAATAATATAACAATAATTATAGTCCTTTGGTAACTTTTGGAACTCAATTTCAGTTAACCTTTGGACTTACCTCTGTTGCCTAGTTGCTCGTTACAAATTAATAGCAACCCCAATAAAGTTCCAACTGTTATTTCTAATATGAAGTTATAAATACTTGGAGTGATACTACATCTTTGGGTATCAAAATATTCCTAATATCAAAATATTCCTAATTTATTATACTGAGTATTCAGGATAATAATTACTACGAAAGTATAGTAAGATATACATTCCTTTCTTTCTTTTAATTATTTTTTTCCTAGGATGAAATCGCTTCAGAAGTTTTTAAAATAAGGAATGTCTACTAAAAGCTACAAACATAAATAGAAAAGTTAATTTTCAATTTAGTCCTTTGTTTTTACTTTTTCGTAGAACTGGAGTATTAAAACGGCAGAGCCGCAAATTGTTATTTTCAGTCGAGGGATGCCAAAGTTATTCACCAACACGCTCGCTTTCTTCATAACCAATATGGAATTAAACCGCTAGACCGAAGTCGTTTTGTCTAATTGGACAGCTGGATCTCATACAATATAAAATTTCTACCAAATAATAGTTTTTTTAGCGGTTTATTTCCTTTAGTATTTGTAACTTCTCTAGATGATACACGACATATTTATTATACTTTTGGTCGACGTATGAAAATATAAAATTTGTAACTTATAACGAATATTGCATTCTAAAGGAATTTTTTCTTTTGAGACCGCTTAAAATATTTAATTAATTTCAATAAAAAAAGGTTACTTAAGCTTATTATACTTTACCGCTATTTTATATTACCTTTAGGAATAATGATACACAAAAGGTATCATATATAGCAAATTAAACATAGCAGAGCGTGGTTTCGATCCACGGACCTCTGGGTTATGGGCCCAGCACGCTTCCACTGCGCCACTCTGCTTACATTTGATACGTCAAATTACTCATACGTATTGCAGTTTACCGAAGTTCTGTTGCATAAAATAAATGTTGTTTAAAGCTAATATTTTCAACGTATATTTTCAGACTGCTGCTTTGTTGTTTAAATAATAATAGTACTTCCCTACTTAGTCTTCGTACAATTGGAAACGTTTTTGTATATAGCTATTAATGAAGAAATAATTTAATTTGTGTGATAATGCTTAAGAAGATAACCATTCTTTTTACCGGTGGTAGGTTCCCTGTTTACAGGAGACCGTCTGGGCGAGTACCACCTGGTGCCTATTTCTCAGCGAAGCAGTAGTGTGAAAAACTACTGTGTTCCGATTGAAGGGCACTGTAGCCAGCGTATTTACTGGCTAAACGAGACTTAACATCCTATGTCTCACGGTAGGCAGCGCGTTGGCGATACCACTGGTATTGCTAATGTCTTTGGGTGTCAGTGACCACTTCCCATCAGGTGGCCTGACTGCTCGTCTGCCTGCGTATGCCATAAAAAAAAAACATTCACACCTGATTCTAATCTAAACAAAGAAAATTAAAGTAATTATTAAGGCATTCTAGTAAAACCTTTGCCTTTGGCATTATGTCCGCATTGTAAAAGATCCACAAGTCAAATACGAAAAAGGAAGCAATATTTGATGACAACGTTTAAGGGGACACCTCTTCTGACAGGCAAACGACTATGGAACAGTTCTGCCAAAAAGAAGCAGTATCAAAACGCTACTATTTTCTGGGTTAAAAGGGGACAGTGGCTATAAGAATTACTGAACAAACCAGCCGTTGCATTCAATGTCACAAGGCGAAAAGCGGACTTTTAGTGTCTCGCAACGTCATGTCTTGTTGTTTAATTAAAAAAAACGTTCTCTTTAAGTTCAAAGGTGCGCCCTAAGGTGCACTTTTACTGAGTTTAGAATCATGATGGTCGTTGTAAATATATATCAAATTTGTTATATAACAACACATACTGTTCGCGCGCTTTTCTATGTCGCCTAACACAGTCGCAAATTGATAACGCAATAATCTTCCTTTCCTTTACTATACCGCTCCTTCGCCTCTTTTTTTAATTTTTCCTCATCTCGCGAAGAAAGGAGGAGAAAAAAGGAGAATACTTCGTGACGAGGCTGGCGGCCAGCGCCGCTGTAGTCGGCCAATTATCTTCGGGAGTTCCTACGCAACGCATCATATTTTAAATTCACGCAACGCGAATGCCCAACGCTCCGTTCTAATAGTTTTACGTTTACCGCGAACCCCAACCACATCAACGAAGACGCCTGCAGCTGTGCCGCCATCAGACGAGGTATTTATCGTTCCTTTTATCGCATTTCCAATCCGGCTTCATAACCACGTTGTCCTAGCCGGATTACGCACATGGTCCTTCAAACCGCATCCTCGCTTCTTAAATAGGATCTACCATACCACCGTCACTCGAGCCAGTTGGTCCAATCAAATTAGCTATCAAAACTTGAGTGACCACGCGCCCGCGCATTCACATACAATAACACAAATATATTAACATCATCAGCCTGTGTTAGTTTACTGCTGGACATAGGCCTCCCCTAATGCCATAAATTTACGTAGCAGTGGACTATTACATGATATGCTGATGTTGACGATGATGATGATAAAGTTGCCTTCTAATATATTCTTTCAAAAAATGAGTAAGGCAAAAAAATGCGTAGAAACACATTATTTAGCTTTTTGTATAAGGATTTGCGTTTGATAAACTAAATATAGAAATTATGAAATTTAGCTCTGTTACTTCATTTCTTTTTCCACGGCATAAAGTAATAAAGTTAAAGAATATAGCAAAGAGTGGGTCCTAACGGTGCTGTTTAGAAACGAAACCAGTTACGTGGACGGCGTCGCTTGTTTTAAAACTAGTTCTTTTTGTAACTAGCTACTTTCATCCAGCTACTGTGCATTCATAAATTTCTCAACTACTGTATGGTTTACCGTTAATTTACAAAATAGTAAAATAAGTGCAATAAAGTGTTGAATCGTATTATAAATGTAGACGAGAACAAGTTTATAACCGAATTAGTTTTATGAATCTCCAGTGAGAGGAAGTTTTGTATATATCACTATATTATCTATCTATTAACGATATATCGATGTAGGAGGTTCATATATGTCATTGTAACTAACTTCTTTTTGGGCTTTTAGGTTTTTTTTTATTTGGCTTTTAGTATTGATGTAAACTGAAAACTAATGGCAAACATATTAAGTTACTACACTGCTTACTTCTATACTACTTCTTGATACAGTCTTCATACACAAAAGTCCAAATAGCAAGACCAAATAAGTTATAAGTAATTTTTTAAAATATCTTAAAGATTTTTTTTTCTTTCTTGTAGTCGTAGAACACCACTTTAAATTTTCGATGCAGAAGATGTATTGTTAACTTGCTCTCCAAACTTGTCATAATTCGTTGGGAAGTTTATGACGAGCCGCTACTGTACTCGTTTTGTCATGACGCGATTGATTGAAGTAAGTATGTGAAACAATATAATAGTTGGCCCTTATTTCTTTTAAAAAATACATAGATTTATGAACCTACAAAATTGGTTTTATGGGACATTGTTTACTAATGCTGTATAATTTTAAAATAATAATAAATAAAAAAATAAGTATTATAACTATAACTGAGGTTAAGAATAATAATGAATGACAGTTGATGGTGAATCCGCCCTGGCGCAAAACGAAAAACCTATAAGGGAGTAATGTGTTTTAAACAAATAATTCTATTTGAAGTCTTTATATTTTTTTATAACATATACTAACAAATACTTTTAGCATAACAATTTTTATAATGATATTATTGACTTCTATGTAAGCTTCGACGGACATTAAATTTTTAATAAACTTACTCATTTCAAACTTAATATTTTGGTTAATGCTCTTATAAGCAAATAAAATAAATAAATAACAAACCAATTTATTATTGTTCGTCAGCACAGCTGTTAAGTGAATGTCACTATAAATCTAGTTAAAAGCTTGCATCATTATATTATTTGCTGTTAATTGCGAATCGTTAATAATGTGCGAGTTCGTCTGCAACGAGATTATGCAAAATTATACCTGTGGGAACATAAATTATCCATGTACCCAAAATAGATTATCAATGTAATTCGTAAAACGAAAATTAAAATCGTTTATTTCAGCGCATTTTTACAGACTTTCCAAAAGAAGTTACTTAATTGTGAACGTATTTTTTTATATGTTACCTCTTTTTTCCGCACCCAAGGCTCCGATTTAGATATTTTTTTTAATCTTAGGTTAGCAGCTGTCATGTGGTCCCATTTTTTAAATTTTTGTGATAAGTATTTTATATGTGTGATTTATAGATTTTTAAAAAAATCAAAAAAATCTCAGCTTACTAAGCTAGATAATCTAACTCAACCTAAAGAGAAAGATTTAAACTATGTTTTACATTTATGTACTTCCTGAATCAGCCTATATTAAAGTCCTCCAGGCCATTCTTATGTTAACATATGCAATGAAACATTATTATTAGTTCACTTTCAAGTTATTGTATTTATAAAATGACTAATTATATGTCCATAAAACGTCTCATTTGCGAAATTATTATACACTGTTTAAAGACAGTCATATTTTCTTTGTTAAAATTTTTCTTGTACACAAAACATTTCACGGGGTATTAGGATAACTTAAGAAAATATATCAATTTTGAAATTCACACTAATCAACCACTTGCTGCACAAATTGTATCTGGAAATATTAAAATGTCAAATAGTTAATTTTACAGTTGACACTGGTCGACAGAACTTAAAGTTTGAAGAGGATTGCGTAGACAATTAACTAACTTCGTTATCTTAATTAAATCGAGATGTAACTTAAATTGTTACTGTTATCATGTAGTTAACTGTCAAAGCGGATAGATCTTTGGTTTGAAAAGCAGGGTTCATCACCGTGGCGAAGATTTCGTTGTTCTTCGGAGCCTAGTTTTTGGAAGAACATAATTATGCTTATTCCAAGTATTTATACTATGTGTGTCACAATGTTTTACAAAATCATTTTTATGTTTATAAACATACATAATATTTTCAAATATGTATTAAGAAAAACAGTCATTACATTGATTTCAATAAATATTTTTCTCAGCAATTATTACGACCCAGGTTATAGACTGCTCGAATCGCTTCTCTTTTGAATTATGAAAATAGTATTAATATCAGCCGCGTTTCCCCACAGTAGAATGACATAAGACATTATACTGTGAAAATAACTAAAATATACTAAACGGGCTGTCTCAACATCGGCTAGTTGTCTAATTTGTTACTCGCCAGTCTATTAATATAAGGGCCCCATTGCAGTTTAGAATCTATTGTGATGCCGCGAAATACAGTGGAATCTACGTGGTCTAGCGATTCTCCACCTACGACCACATCACACCCAGCTTGAGGAACTTTAGGAGTCATAAACCTTATACATTTAGTTTTATTTTTGTTTAACATTAAATTATTTGCACTAAACCAGTATTTTACTTTTGAGAGGGTATTATTTACATCGTCATTTTGCTAGTTACGTCGTTTTATTCTAAATATTAAAGAAGTATCATCAGCAAATAATACAATCTCGTTATTGTTCTCAACCTGGTGTGTGTGGTAGTTCATTAATATAGACCAGGAAGAGAAAAGGCAAATTAGATCCCTGTGGGACCCCTATCCTACCTGCACCCCAGGAGATCTCTTGCCGTTCACGTAAACTCTCTGAGTTCGATGGCTCAAGTACGAAGTCAGAAGGTCGAGTGCTGCATTTTGATACACATAGTGGCCTAATTTCCTGACCAAAGTATCATGCTGTATACGTCAAATGCTTTGGTTAAGTCACAGAAGACACCTAAAGCATCGCGTGACCCTTCCCATGCCTCAAATATAGTTTTAACAAGATGGGCACTTGCATCGGTTGTAGAACGACCCCGTGTAAAACCATACTGTTTGTTATTAAGCATATTATGAAAATTAAAATGTATTTAGAATTGGTTAAGAATTGTTTTCTCGAAAATTTTACTATGCCAGGCTGTATAGAGAGAGGTCTAAAGTTATTGGGGTCTGTAGTACTGCCTGATTTAAATACCGGAATAACTTTACTGTGTTTCATAAGGTCAGGAAATTTACCATATGTAATACAATCATTAAAAATAGCTGCCAGGCAAGGTGATATAACATCAATAATAGAACTTATCACCTGAACCGAGATCCCCCACAGATCTAAAGTTTTTTAATGTCCAGAGATTTAAAAGTGGATACAATATCTTTATCGCTTACATTACTAAAATAGAAATTATCTTTACATTCTTAATATTTTATTTTAATAAGGACTCTGCAACAGTTACAAGAGAAGAAACAAGTGCCTTGGTGGTAGAGACAGGAATGTCTGAATTTTTTTTTCAAAATAATGTTTTGGATAACTTAGCCTGAGAATATGTTATGTTTCTTGTTAGTTTTAGAGACCGTATATGTTCGAAAGTATTAAGAAAACCCTACTGTAAAAAATATGTCTATTACAATGTTCTAACGTTAAATTATAAAAATGTTTAAACTTCAACCTAGCCGCAGTGGACAATGATGGACACGCACGCCTATCGCCTTCCTCTTGTCTCCCTAATGGACGCTTCAAAGCAGACTTCTCCAGACTCCTTGGAGCTGCCTCCATGGCCGCCAGACTCCTCTTAGCCTCCTCGCGGTTGCAGCATGGCGAAAGTACTGAGCCTATTTAGCCCTGTATTTATATTCTTCAGGAATAACGGATATTTAATATCTACAATATTGGGAAAATTGAATCTGTATCGTTAATAAATATGTCGTTAAAGGGTAGGCATCTTTAATGACGTCGTTAAGGTCCCGAAATGTAACAAATATTTAATATTAAAAGTAAAGCCCAAATAACTATCAAATTGAAAGATACATACGTTTTCATCAAATACTAAAACGTAAAAAAATGAATCATCATCATCATAAGCCACTTAAATAAAAATGTTATTTAGACGAAATAATTATATTATTAAATTCTACACTCGGAATCTTCCAATTTTCCGCAAATCTTCCTAAGACTTGACAAATCTTTGAAGCATTTACAACCTTTTATGAAATGATAAAAGTTTTTACTCCATTGAACTCAAAAAGTGTAAATACAATTTTCTTATCAGTCTTTTTTGATCTTGCTTCATCTTATACCTGTTCAAGATAGTGAAAAATATATAAGAATAAATGTATAACAGATTACTACTTAATGTTAAAAGTCATATAACATCAGTATCAACGTATCATCAGCCTCCGTAGCCTAGTATGGGCGTGCTTTAGAAACCGGAGGTCGTGGGTTCGAATCCTGCGGGGACGCAACAAATTTTCATTGTTGTTTCCTAGTTGGTTAGGGCAATTTGGGCCGATCACCCAATTGTCTGAAAAGTTAGATGATCCATGCGTCGGATGGGCATGTAGTTGGTCCACCACCAACCCGCATTGGACCAGCGTGGTGGGATACGGTCCAAACCCCTAATGGATAGGTGTATTAGGGAGGCCTATGTCCAGCAGTGGACTAATAAAGGCTGATGATGTAATGATGTGATCTGATGTCTGTCTTAAAACCATCGATATTTAATAAGAAAATTTTTTTATGGTAGTACGAAAATTACCGTTTTAAAGGAAGAGATGTGCATAAAATATGGCCACTTAGAGAGCTTTTGCAAACCTGCTATCTTCTTAAATTATGTTTCATGTATAATACTTTATTTTGTGCAAGTTTACGGAAAATGTTTTAAATATATTGCACAAGTATAAATAGTACTAAATATAAATAATATTTGAGAATATACAAATATTAAAAACATTTTTGAAAAATAAAAAATAGAGCTCATTGTAAGATCTCAAATATTGGAATTCCAGTGGAACTTTGCTATTATGTTTGGACTAGACAAATCGATTTCTCTCGGGTCTACTGATGTGTTAAGACCTGAATTGACATTGATGCGAATTGATGAGTCCTCATGGAATAGTTTCGTGTTTAATACTGCACGTTTAATTACGGTTTACGAGACATTTAATCTCAACTGACAATATTCATCTTAGGTTTATCACAAAATGACTGATAACGGGCAACTAATAGCTGAGGTTCTAAACAGAACGATTTCATTTTGATTTGAAACTTGATTTTAGTCTTGAAAGTATGATGTTTCAATAATACTTGGATAATCTAGAAGTTATTTTTTGTATGTTATTACTTATTATAAGTGTGTTATATATTTGTTATTACATTTTTTAAACAACTTATTTTTAGTGTTAGTGTAAGTTATGTTATTATAATTGAACAATGTGCTATATGTAAATCTGATAATCAATCGATTTGTTTGCATAATTATTAGTTCATCAACATGAAAAACGTTTTGGTTTATTTTTTAAAAAATAAATAAATAAATTATTGTTATACAGAGCTCATCTTACTATTTTTAGTCTGCGAGCAACTGTTTTTGTAATTTATACTTTTTTATACTATATATTTAATAGATAAAAACCAAAATGGGAAATTTATAATTAAAGTGTTATATTGACAATTGAAACATTTGCCGCATCGCATACCTTTTGTTCTGTTGAGACAATTCTCAGCTCGCAAGTATAACATTTCTTAGTGCGTTTGTATCGACAGACAAGTTTTAAGCAAGAACATCCCGTCTGTAGAAGAAACACGTCCATTAACATTTGAATATTACACAGTAACTAGTATATATAGTAGAGCTATTTCGTAAGTCAAGACAGCAAATGGGCAGTGAATGCGTGCCGTACCCATAACCCAGAATTCCGTGGATGGAAATCATGCTCTGCTACGAGAGTTGATCTGCTCCATTTTTATAATTATCATTATTTTACTGTATATAACATTTGTAAAGTTTGTATACGTGTACATTAAACAATACCACAAAAGTGATGTTTAATTTTTAGATGTAGTCTAATACTGTAATATTTGAAAAGCTTTATTTTCCGTTTTTTTTGGTAACAACCACTGATACGAGAAATTGTGTAAAAGATATTATCTTAGATTTTTTCTTCCAAGCAATTTTTTGAGAATTATCTAAAATTCCGCCAATAATAATTACTTATACTGTCTTGTCAAATCCTTCAATATCGCATCGCAAAATCTAGTGTTACCAACCAATGGCTACATAGACGATCGGGATGCTACCGTGTTAAACCGGTTAATATTGTGATTGCAATATTTAAAGTTTATTGATTGTTATTATTTCATTGCATCTTATTTTACATAGGTTTGCAGAGTTAATGGTTATGTAAATGGATTATCACTATTTGTTTGTATTGAATTGTATCGTTTATCTGATGACTTTCGTTGGTGGAGTTAACCATTACAACCCGGCGGAGTCGAGGCTGCAACTTAAGCGTGCACAGGCTCACCTCTTAATTTGTTGGCTTAGCTCCGAGGGTCCCCAGAGGGAGACCTCGGCTCAGTTAGTCGCTTTTGATCCTTTCTAACCCGTTAGCAACATGTATCGAGGGCGCTCGGTGGGCCGAACCTCGCTCGATCTGTTGCTTTAGGACATGTTAATTTTAAGCTAAAACCGCTCTATCTAATTGGTGAAAATCGGCCTGGTACGTGCCGATATCTGTTGTACAGGTGTGAGTTTGCCCTCGTCGGCGAGGGCAAAAGTGTTCGGTAGTACGATTTAACACGTGCTTGCACGATCGTTATATCGTCGTCCGGATCTGTAAGTATGTGGCGCGGTCGCCTATATCGGGCGAGTTTCCTATGTTTAGGACGCGTTATTTTGCGTGGTCGTAAGCGGCGGCGCTACGTACTAGTTCATTCGGATGTTGCGAAGCCGAGGTCGAAAAATCGGATAGATGCTTGTTTCAACAGTTGATGTATGGAAGGCAATTCCAGGTCCACATGCAGGTCAGGTTGCGCACGCACCGAGTGCACACCGTGGCCCTGCGTATGAACCTGTTTTGCAGGGTTTGGAGTTTGTGGATGTTTTTGTCGGATGCATGAGCAACACACCGGACTGGCGTAAGTCATGATGGGACGGATAACTGTTTTGTAGAGCAACACCTTGTTGCGCAGAGATAGCTTGCTCTTGGGATTTATTAAGGAAACAGGCGACCTAGGACGTAGGCCGCTCTGTTTTTGACCTGCTTGATGTGCGGGCCGAAGCTGAGGGTTTGATCGAGGGTGACCCGAAGTATTTGATTTTATCTACCCATGGTATTGGGTGTCTAGGAGTCGGATCATGGAGAGGATCGTCGGCATTCTGTTGGTAAACAAGACTGCCGCGCTTTTGGAAGGGTTTATTTCGATTCTCCAACGTCGAAACCAGTCGCCGAAGCATCTGGCTGCGATTTGGAGACGTCGTTGGATTATGAAAGGACATGTACTGGATGAAAAGATGCAAGTATCGTCTGCGAACAAGGCGGTGCTTACTTTGTGATTATGTGGGATGTCATGGATGTCATGGGTGAATAGGACAGGACCTAATACGGAGCCTTGTGGAACTCCGGCTAGTAGCGGGTGAGGTTGAGATTTCGATCCCTCGACGCGGTATCGGAACGTTCGTTTCCAGAGAAAGTCTCGTATGATGAGTACGAGACGGTCTGCACGCCGAGCTTATATAACTGTATATAGCCCGTCGTCCATACTTTATCGAACGCCTTCGCCACGTCGAGGAAAGCGCTCCAGTGTGTTGTCTCCGTAACATGCAGGATTTAACGTGCTCCGTGATGCGGTGCACTTGATGTGTGCCGGAATGTTTGGCCCGAAAGCCGAATTGGACTGGATTGGGAAGCCCATTAGCCTGCATAAAGTCCTGTAGGCGGGTCAAAACTAATCTTTCGTAGATTTTCCCGAAGCCTTTAAGCAGGCTAATGGGGCGATAGGAGGTTGGTTGGTTGGGAGGTTTTCCCGGTTTGAGGAAGCCTATAACTTCAGCGTCCTTCCAAGTGTTTGGAAAAATACTCTTGGAAAGAGCTGCGTTATAGATTAGGACTAGTAGGTTGATAAGGTGAGTCGGAAGAATCTTTATGACGCGGTTTGATATGCCATCGGTGCCCGGGGCTTTCCGTGGTTTAAGCTTTTTGATTATCGATTCGACTTCGCTCTCCGTTACGGGTGTGAGTACGTCGCGTGGGGGTAGATGCGTCAACCGGTCAACCTCGCTCTCTACCTTGCGGAGATGAGCGGCGCTCACCGGTTGTGAGCTGGGCGAGCATTGAGCCTCGAGACTGTCGGCCAGACATTCGGCTTTTTCTTCATCGAGAAACGCTGTGGGCTTGTCGGGTTGGATGAGTGGCGGCATAGGTGGATGGCTGCCGCCGCCTTTGAGGCTTTTGGGAATGCGCCAGAAGGCCACATGGGAGGGATGTAGGTTGCTCAGATCGTGATCCCACCGATCGTTCCTGAATTCAGCTATGCGCGTCTTGGACTGATGTTCAAGGGCGCGTAGCTGCCTTCGGTTCCGCTCGGTTGGATACCAATCGTGGGCGCGAATCGCGGCTCTCTTGCGTCGCAAGAGGTCCTTGATGTCGTTTGGCAAGGCCCAGCGGGGGTTTTCCTCCACCGGGATTTGCCTCGAGGAGTCCTCGACGACACTTTGAACATGACTTGTGAACGCATGAGCGGCGAGATTCACGTCGTGAGCGGTGCTTAGGGTATTAGGTATGGTGTCTAGATGAGGTGAGCTAGTAGAGTCTAGCTGTGACTTAAGCTTGTGCCAGTCGACTTTAGTTCTAAGAACTGTGTTTGGATGATTTGAGGGTCCTAGCTTTAAGAGCACGGGACGGTGATCGGATGTTAGGTCGTCGATGACCTCTATGCTCCTGAGAGCGAGATTGACGTTTTGTACGATTGCAATATCAAGCACATCCGGTCGTTGTCCCACTACATGTGGGAAGTGTGTTTGCATCAACGGCGCAACCACACTGAAATTGAGTTTATCAGATAATTAGTCTAATGCTAGACCCCTGGATTTGTAGTGTATGAGTTCCATCGGTGTGCTTTATTGAAATCGCCGGCGAGGATGACGGCGTCTCCTAGGATAATAGCGTCTCGAAGTCGGATTGAATGATGCGTGAGGTGTCTCTGCATGGTAAATATACCGAAGCTATTGTAATCGGCGCGTGACCTGTCATGGCTAGCCTGCAGATCGAGGCTTCTAAATGCTCTAGATTCGACGGCGTGTCAATTGCTACGCAGTGCAGTGACTTTATAATAATGAGAGTGCCGCCGTGTGAGACGCCGGTCCTGTCATTTCTTATGATATTAAAATTAGCAATCCTCGGATCTCCTCTTCCGGGCTTTAGGAATGTCTCCTGCACCAGTAGAATGTTACGTCGTTTTCGCGAAGGAATTCATTGACTTCGGTCGTTTGTTCAGAGACCGTTTGCGTTAAAAGGCTAAATTAAATGCGCGTGGCTTTACGCGGCCCGGGCCGTTGTTTCTAAAAGATGTGGGTGTGCTAGCCATTTAGTTCCCACGAATAAGTTCGATTAGGTTTCTGTACTTGCGGAGTACAGCTAAGCGGCGAGTGAAGTTGCCAACGGTGGCATCTAACTCGGCGGTGAGCCTCATCGACTTCTGCGAGTCTACGTGATTAACTAACACATCAGTGTTGGTCCCAGAGCTGCCATGGTGCTATGGCTAGGCTTGCTGGATGAGTGCGGCGCTCGAGGAGCGCTCGGCGCAGGTTGTCGGGGCCGGTTGTTGCCACGCTGGCATGGGGCGCTACGTGGAGGCTGGGAATTTGCACGCCGGAGCGGCCGGAGGGGCGGGAAGGAGGTGAGGATGGCATCGGTGGAGCGCCTGAGGGATGGTGGAAGGTGAGGTGGTCTCCCATGGACGCCTTGGGCACCTAGGTAGTTGAGCCGTGTTCGGACTTTGGCAGTTTACGCATGCCGGCGGTTCGACGTGGCTAGGACTTCTCGGTCCGAGGTCGTGGCAGTCTGGGTGCCATGTCCCCTAGGCACCTCTGCAGCAACGTTCGGCGTGCAATTGCGGCCGATGTGTCCGAATAATTGGCAGTTTGGCGCCCTGGGAGGCCGTTCGAATGGCGGTTAAACGAAATGCGACCGATGTCGGCAATGTTGTAAGGTCGTAAACTTTCTTGCCCTCTGGAAGCGTTCGAGCGTCAAGGACGACGTTGTACGGCTTTTTGCGCGGATGAACAGCCTTGAGCGGATAATAATGGGATGTTCTCCGATTTGATAAATTCGAAGATTTCTGATTGGCAAGTTCCTTCGCGTCACCGTGCCACTGTTCCGAAGGACGCGCTCTTCGGGCGCGATGTGTGTAGCAATACGCTTCTCGAGCAGATTTAGTGAGTCGCGGCGCGCTTGCACCGTCTCTATTGAATTGTGATCACTGGCGGAATCATTGCCGTAAGTTTTACGCGGTTGGAAAGGCAGACCGTGTTCGGCCGACTTTTTTGACCTCAATGCTATAGCGGTGCTTCTTGTCTCTAAATGAGACGACTGCTGTGAGGCAGCAAGGCGGAGTTGCTGAGAAGCAGCCAGTTGAGGCCGTGATGCGGCCGGCTGTGAAGCAGCGGATGGTGGTTGACCGTATGAGGCGCGCGGTTGACTCTACGGCCTCGGGCCGATAATTCCGTGTCGGCGATGATGCTGAGCGATGACCATTTTGCGCTTTTTCTTACGCGATTGAATGGGCAGAAGCTCCTGCTCATGATTCACCGGTGTCCGACCTACGTTTCCCGACTTCCATTTCGAGTCGGACGTTGTCTGCATGGTTTCGGAGGAGGATTTTCGGAACTCCTCCGACGTGGCCTAGCTGCGCGCGCGATTTTGCCCTTCTTGGAAGCGGCGACGTTATTGTTGAATCGGACGACGAGTCTGATTGCCATGCCGGGGCGTTACTGCCAGCGGATGGCTGTCTAATCGCTTCCGGCGATTTGTTTTAAATCTCAAAGTTGAGGCTAGCCCTCTGGGTTCCTCGATTAAATGCACATCGTTGGCGATTGTTGCCAAAACCGCGATGAATTTAATTATAAGCGCTTCAAGCACCGGTGAAGCGGGGTTGTGGTATCTCCTCCCGCCCCAGTGAGCAGGAGGTGTAACCTAACGTTATAAAGGAAAAACTGCGCTTTAGGAGCGCTAGGTGATTACTCTTGCTGCTCTTGCAGCAACTATCAATAAATGAGAAAATAAATACCACGTGGGTGGTGTGCTGTTGATTTTAAAATTTACTCGTACGCGGTGTAACGTGGCAGATGAGTTTGAATTGGCAAGTAACTAACATAAAGGTTCCTACATCTCACAGAAGGTGTCTGAACGCTGTAAAGGGAAAATTGAATTAATAGGCAAAATCGGAACAACTCACCCGACCGGACGGCTACACAGCTTTTTTGCGCTCAGGCGCGTACGCCCAACGCGTCGACACTTTCCCGGCACACACTACACTGTTGCACGGTGACACGATGACTCGGCGACTCGGCGTCTTCACTCTTCTGCCACTTGTAGGCGTCGGGGGAGGCGTGGCCACGGGTGGGCCAAGCGGACAGCGCAGGTAGCAGGGGATCGAGCGGGCTTGTCGGTCGATCCGAGACTCTGAAGCGCACTGTGTTGAGCTACGAGGCGCACTGTGTTGATTGTTGTATAAAGGAGTAGATTAATTTTAAAGGTATTCTGTAGTTGTTGAGTCGAGGTTGGTATTCTGCATTCGTTATTTCATACGTCGTTATACTGCGAAATATAAAGTGTTACGGATAACCACTTGTGCTTTTAATACCAAGCCCCGGCTCCGAGAGTGTCTTCTTCCTTCATCTCTTCAACGCTATACAAATAAATAAAGTTGGAATATCTGTTCTTTAAATTATTATTATTTTTTAATTCTAGTCTGTCTGTCTGTTTCTTCTGGATTATCTCTGGTATGGCTAGCAGATAGCTGTTATGACAGGGGTAACTTAAGCTATAGCTTTTTGGAAAATAATATTTTACAAATTACCACGAGGACAAAGCCGCAAGCAACAGTCAGTCATCAATGAGAACGTTGCCTACGTACGAACGCAAATTAAAAAGCATGAAAAATTTCTGTGACATAGTAAAAGTTACGAAGACCAATTTGTTTCAAAGCAATGCGCTTATTTAATGGAACAAGTATTAAACATCGTCTTTAGTTCTTCACAAATGATGAATTACTAACAAAGAGAAATTATTACAGTTAATTTGTCAAAATAAAGTTGTTAGTACGTAACATTTGCCTTTTTTCTGTTGTATAACAGAAAAAGGCAAATTTCGATTGAACAAAACTCTAGGATCCATAATCACGTCGCATTGCAGTTCTCATAATTACAAGTGCTGTTAAAGATAAAAGGCTTCGAGTTTATTTAATTGTGTGTCTTGTATTATGAGTACGGTCATGCATCTTTAATAATCTTTTATATCTAGTCGTGTTATAATACATAAAAAATAATATAGTAAATTTTGTAAATAGCAACGTAAAAAGATCGTTTTTTTAAATAGCCAAACTTGTACATATAAACAGTTAGTGTGATCACTATAAATAAAATATAGTACGTAAATATAGTATAATAAAAATTCTAAAGTAAAGAAAATATATAAAAAGAAGTTAGTACCTTTACATTCACTTGCCGCTTCCGTACGAAGGATAGTTCTTTGAGAGATTCTTCTATACTTCTTCTATGGCATAATGCAATTTGTTTTGGCCTGAAATCTTCATTGCGATGAAAAGGCGTAAATTTGCATGTGAAATATATTAGTATTATGTGAAAAATTCGCGCTTTCAATGATATTTTGATAGCAGGCAAAATATACTATTCAAAATAACATAATGTACTAGTCATCACCATCAACAGCCAGCGTCAGTCCACTATTGGACATAGCCTTCCTCGATGCTCGCCACCGCGTTCGATCTTCGGCTATTCTCTTCCAGCCCCACATAAGCCACGTTGCGAATGTTGTCACTCCAGCTAGTCACAAGGCGTCTTGCACTACGTTTGCCGAGCCTCGGTCTCAACTCCAGAACTTTCACGAAGACAACGCAGTCCTCGAGTTACTCGAGCAAAGCCCTCTCCTTAGCACGCTGAGCGACTTCAAATTTGTGGACCAGTCAGACCGTAAGTGTCTCGACGCCGTAAGTCACCTTACACGCTGACTCGTGACGAGAAAAACTCGACGAAACTTTTGTAAAGCAGGCATATGTGTTAGGTGTAAACTAATATTTTACATCCTTTTAAGAGCTTCATGGCAAATGCATTTGAACTTAAGCCCAGTATAAAATTATAGCCATATACATCTTGTAGACAAAAGCATAAATACGAATCATGAAGCAAGTGTTATGTCACCTATGCCTATGTCGTCTTTTAATGAAAGTTGTGCAACACTAATGACATAATGCGCAGACTAAAGAACTTAAAGATATTTAATTTAGCGCCGTTAAGTTAGCTTGCACTGAGCATTAATTTCAATCTACTAGATTTTCAGTTAAGTTTAAAACTGCTTGCTATATATTTTTGCGATTTACTTACGTATGTTTTATAACGTTTTGCGTTGTTTGAAATATTTATTATTTGCAATCTATGATCTTAAAGCTGAAAGTTATTTGGTATTTGTAATATTTCTGATGATCAAGCAGTATTCTTCGTTAACGTAAAAGGTTTTTGATTAAACTTTCCTTACCTTTTACAATATCAAATTATAAGTAATAATACAGCTTTAAAACCATAATCTCATATAATGAAGAGTCAAATGATAATATTTAAGTTTGTCAAATGAAAATATTCCGTTCGGTTTGATTTCTTTTACAAAGCGCAGATAACTTTCAGCATAAATTAAAGACTTCCCAATTTTGGGCGGACTAGATTTGTCGCTTTTCCCTTCACAATTTCCTTTAATTGTACAATTAATTAGAGAAAAGTCGTAGAAATCACAATATGAGTTAATCTTTTTTTAAATACTTATCTTTTTGTAATAAGAAACTGTTATTTAATGTTGTTCTAAGATTTCTTTTCAACTGCAAACCCAGAACTGAGTTACTTAACACGACAAAAAACGCTTTTAGTTTCAACTTTTAATTAACGATATATTTTTAGTTATAAGTAAATGTTACGCGTGATTTATAATAAAGTTGAACTAATTTATATATTAGTTTATAACTAATCATCATATTCATAATATGAGACAGTCTGTCCCATGACCATCGATTCTGGGTAGGGTTTTAAATGTTGAGTACAATTATAATATATGAAAAGTTACTGAATGCGATGAAATCCATTAAATAATATAGTTTATTTTGTTAAAGGAAGTGTTTTATATAATTGAAATATATCGAATATTATTTCACAATTTTTTTCTTGATTTAATCAAGTCTAACAGATATTTAAAAGCATTGCAGTTGTTTTACATATCCAAATAGTTATTATTAAAAATAAACTCAAAATGAAAAACGATAATATTATTAGCTACTAAAACTTTATATGACATTAGCAACCTCTCAACCCCCCTTGTGGTTGAAATTTTGTAAAATCCGTTCTTAGCTGACCTCGACTCGGCGACAGGAATATTCCTACCAAATTTCAAGTAGCTACCTGCGCCTTATGGTTTCAGAGATATCGTGTTGAGTCAATATACCTGTGAGAATTCCATACAAAGTTTAGGTTTAAAGAAAGGATTTTGACAATTCTAAGGCGTGACGAACAAATTTTTTTTAAGTAAAATAACAATATATTTATTTTTTACATTAAATGAATATGGATTTTACTACATAAATCTTTGCATAATCTTAATTAATTAAATAAAGAGTCAAAAGTTACACTAATTCAATGAAAGTGGACATGCTACTAGTTACCTAAGTTAAGTCACACCATATATAATAAATTTATTCATTAAGCTAAGCTTATAATAATTTTTATTTAATTTTGGTTGCTGTATATACAAAACCGTTTTTTGTCAGCCATGACAATTTGTTAAGCGTTTTAGAAAGTCATTTACAATAGGAAATTGAGGATTTTTCTATACGTAATCATATCTTAATAACTTTACAAGGTCTAACACACTTTTCTTTTTTAAATTATGCTAAATACAAACCGCCTCCGTGGTCTAGTGGTACAGGCTTGCTTTATAAACCGGAGGTCGTGGTTTCAAATCGTGCGGGGAAACAAATTGGTGTTATCATTATTTTCTGTTTGGTTAGCACATTTTGGGCCGATCACTTCAATATTAAAAACTAAGATGGTACATCGTCGGATGGGTATGTAAAAAGTAGGTCTACCCACCAACACGCGTTGGACTAGCATGGTGGGTCCAAAAACTACCTAATGATGAAGACGTGCTAGGGGACGTGCTGAGTGTAGAAGGGGAGTCCTATGTCTCCGTAAACAAACACATGCTGATGATGATGATTATGAAATACAATTATACAGATCAGTATGTGCATGTTTGGTTTCTGTTTTAATGGGAAAACAAATTGAAAACAGATAAAAAATTAAAATATGTCTCAAAATGGAGAAGTGTTATAGTTCAGTTAAATTAAAGACACGAAACAGAAGCATCTTTGTGGTGATATTAGTCAGGTACTATTAATCATATAATGTCTTTTGGTTAATTACTGTTTAAACAATAAATATAACATGTTGTATGTTGTAACATCCACAAAGCTTTAATTTAGTTACCCTTTTAAAGATTTATCACAAGACAATTTTGGTAAGATATTTTTATGTCCGTAAATAGATAAAAAGTAGATCCTATTTTAAATTTTAAATAAAATGTAGGTAGTGTCACTAAAATGGCCCAGTTCTAGGATAGCCACTTTTTAGAAAAATACACTTATGATGATTCGAAACACTTGAAATTTCGCTGGTGTATGCTAATAGTACCATATACAAAAGTGCAAGTGCATTTAATTCATATCAAGACGATACACGTTTTATAACCTCTATTATCTAAATCCTTTTTAAAATTAAAAAATTAAAACAAAACTCTTTACTCTAAACTGTGAAAATTCATATTTAATCTATTTATAGCCAATTACATAAGAGTGTTATTATTTTACTTCTTTTGTAATTTTCAGATTCATCTCAATCTGGTGTAATTTCCTATCATGGCCATAGTATAATTTCCAAAGATAGCCCGGGCCTTTCTAGGGTTATTGGAATATAGTGTTAGTATATTTTGTGTTTGTATGGTGGTTTTTGTATGTCTGCAGCACGTTTCGGACACTATGTTGGATTGCATTAGGTACCTATAGTCCAACTTAAAAATAGGTAAGTTTCAACAAAATCGCTCAGTGGTTCTTGAGATTGAATAAGCATGTATTAATTTTGAAGTCAGCAATTGTATTTTAAATTACTTTTGGAGGTACAATTTTTCTTTGTTTTATTCTATTTTTATCGCTGATTGAAATGAACCTTCTACTAGAAACGCGTAGGAATAGACCGAAACACAGTTGTTTGTTAGTTGTTGTTTTAAAGTATATTTTGATTGATCTCAAAGTTGATTATCAGTATTCCTTTGATAGCCCACCTATGAATGGCATAAAAATATTTAGAAATAGAACTAATTTATTTTTATTTTTGATAAATTACTTTCAAAGTTGATCTCAAGAAATTTAATTTTATTTAGAGTTTGTTCTTATTTTAAAATTGATTTTTATTTTGATATAATTTAAAAGTGTTTACATTTGTGTTAAAATGCCAAAAGCTGTACTACTATTTTAGATATCTTGTTTCTCGAATAAATATATTACAATTTCCATTAGGTTTTTGCTTACTCTACTTATCTGCAAGATTTTACAAGGTTTTGAAATTGTTAGCTTCATCGGCTCTGTACCTTATCAATCCTGTTATTGAGCGACTGAGATATACAAATTTCACTACGTTTTTGAGTACTATAACAATAAAAAGGTCGAGTTTCGTGCGGTTTAGGTGTCAAGATGTTAAAAGAATCAGCGCTTTTAACATCGGTATTATATACTGTATTGTTATTTCTTCAAATTAATTTTTAGTAAGACTCAATAGAAATTAATTATTCGATCATTCGAATAATTAATTTCATATTAATTTCTATATATTAATTTCTTCAATTATTCGAAAGGATATAGCTAAGATGGAAGAGATCTGAAACTAACACACTGGGCTTTAGTAAGGTAATTACTTGAATCGTTTTATAATAATTACCATAACACTATAGAATACACTTAGATGTATCATAATGTTGTCCTATTTCTCATTGGAAACGTTTCAAAAGGCCATTGGCATGGAGATGAAGCTTTTTATAATAATAGAAGAGCGTTACTAAATTTCTATATTTTTATTTTTGAGAATATGTACAAAATTATTAAAGGTGAGCTTATTGTATAATGCTGCTATGACAAGTCGATGAAAGATTATATATTTCAGGTTATTCTGATTTTTAAGCTATATCTGTAAATAAATTTAAAAAGTTGTAAAGAGCGTTTATGTATAAAGGATATTATTGCTGTAATGACCACTTGATAGATAACGCTATTTCAAACTGTTAAAATATGATGTTCTATGTGAAAATTTTGTTAAATTTGATGAATAAAGGAAAATAATGTACCAGTTCTTCTCAGACCGGAACTTCCATTTCCAAATGGGTTATTTGACAATCAATAGCAAAGTGTTAAGCTACAATATTAAATAAAGATATTTTACTTGACTTTTGGAGGACCGGATGGGTAAGTATCACCGAGGTGCCCTGTCTGCGCTAATCTAAAAAAAAATGAATAAGCGCAAGTGTTTTCCGATTTGAAGGTATTGTAGCCGGCAGAATTACTGATTGAATGAGACGTGTCGTTACGTCGCGTGTCATTTACCTGCTCGTGTCGTCACCTGAGTCAATGAAAAAGCGTTCAAGATTTTTGAAGCTCTAAAGACATCTCTACTTAAATAATCCTAAAAGCCAGTATTATTGAAAGCCAAAAATATTATTTAGTGTAGGTTTAGCATATTTAATTTAAGATTGATCGTCTTTCTAGATTGGTATAGAGAAATCTTGAAGTTACTGACATGCACATTCTGGAAGCAAATTAAGGTATTATTTACTCAACTGAAAGGAATTGATATAAAAATGAGGAGGGTTTTCGGCTGATATCCGTTTTGGGGTCGGATTTATTTCGAGGTTCTATCATACGATAACTTGTATATACCTTTACAAGCAAAACCTTCATCAATGAAACGAGTAAATCAGAGGGACTTTATTTCACGAAAATAGAACCATCTATAAAGTATTGATAGCCATTTATTTTACGGTGAAGCTAAATAGATTTGGTATTTACTTAAGGTTCGCAGGTTTACATTTATTTTAGATGTTTATGTCCATCTTAAAAAATAAACCGTCTTGTTACTCTCGAATCGAAATTGCTAAGCTATATGTACATAGGTTCATATCATTTTAGCTTTGTATTTATAATTCAAATTTTTACCTGTCCGCAGGTCTAAAAACAATGTGGACGACGATTTAAGTCTTATTCTATTTGATATTTTGAGTAATATCAATAACAGAATTTCAAAATAAAGGTGATCTATTGTTGGTATCCTTCGAAACAAGATGATTACAAAGTCTCATAGATATAATAAGAAAGCGAAATTATGATGTTGCTGATTACCTTTAAATTGAAGTATAATTTAACCTTCGTTAAAGGAAATTAAAGAAAACTTTACTTACCCTTCCATTTGCATTCGTATTTTATAAACACTTTGTTTATTAGTGAATAGTAATCAATATACAGAATTTAATAAAATGTGCTCATGTTTTGAATTGATTATATAACAGTAATGACGAATTAAAGGCTTTATATCTCTAGCTGCAGATTCATCCGTTTATCAAAACTCTAGAATGTTAGATTTCTTTAAATAAAACAAAATAAACAATTATGGAAGTGGAAAAGATAAATATTTTATATCTATATTTATGATAACTCGACTAGATATCAAACACTCATGGTCTCTGCAATTTTTAATTACATTATGTTTGCTTTCAGACATTCTAAATAAATATTAGGTAATGAAACTAACTGTACCGAGCCAAATATTGTTTGGAATTCATCCAAATAAACTCAGATGTCAAACATTAATTCCACAAAGTAAAATTATTAGCATGAGTGACTTTATATTCAATCGATCCCCAAGTTTAACCATTTAGCCTTGTCCTCTTCGTAAGAATAGAGTATTACATATGATGTTGTCTATCTAGACAAACCAAAAAAGACATGGAACTTATCTAAGTTCCATATCTTTAGTTTGGGTTAAATCCGTACCTCTGAAATTAACTATCAAATTTATTGACTTTTCAAAGAAAAAATTATCTATCTTGAATTGGTACTATATGAAGTATAGACTTGTTCAAATGAATAAATAGTAAAAAAGTTATACAACTTTAGTCGGAGATAATTTCTAAACCAAACAAAGATTTAATAAATGCTTTAATAGTTTAAGTAGTATTGAGGTTAAACTTATAAAAGATATCGTGCATAAAATGGTTATATCAGATTAAATTAGGTGATGTGCCTGCTTTATTGATTTTAGATTCTCTTTCACTGGTTTTCCTAATATCCGGTGTGGCATTTCCTTTAAAATGCGGTGAATGATGTACGAACCGAAATGAAACAGTGTTTGTTCGGACGAACATAGAAAACGTTTTAATTTAAAGAATAGATGTTTAATATAAGAGTAAAAAATAAGTTAAAATATTACTGAATTATTGTTGTTAAAACAATTGTAATTATGTTCATTTTAAGATTGACTTATCTTTAAGATGACTTATGTATTATCTATAATCTAGTTATATTTTAGTATTTTATTATTGCCTAAAATGTGTTAGGGCTAGAGTCACAAGACTTAGTAATGTAATGTGTCATAATGTATCTTAAAAAGGCAGTAATAATTTTAACAGCATAGTTGAGATTAGGCAAAGAGATTGTTTACCCTTATTTTTTTTTGTGAGCATTTTCATGTTCATTATATTAGGTGGCCTCTGTGTGTTTTGTAAATTAAACACAAATTGCTGACTCACAGATCCATCAACTCGTATAAATGTCAATTAGTATCGACTGCAGATACCCTAGAGATTTTGATTAATCTAGGAACCAGTCACGTTCAGGGCTAAGCCCTTGATATCAATTGATTATATCGTCTTTGTGTCCTGTTGTTGTATTAAACAATGGGCAAGTCGAAGATTTGAATTCGGTGGGGCTAAATTTCGGTGTTAGTGTTGTTTCATAGTTTGTTAGGTATATCAGATACAATTTTACACTAATCTTTAGCAATTTCATGTGTCTCATAGGAATTATAAAATTTGTTAGAGTCTCACAACCATTCTGGCATTTCAAGAGACGTATTAACATATTTCCGTAAAATTTTTAAAGATATTACTACATTTGAAACGAATTTTTTATTAGGCCTATGCAGAGTTATTTTCAAGACTACTTTGTCAGCCACTTTATGGATTGTGTTTGTGTAATGTGTTTGTGTTTTCTTAATAGAATTTGAATTATTGTAGTGAGTACCATTTAAAATGGTATATTGTGCTTCTATAATAATTAGAAGAATTAAGATCATTTATATTATTTTAAAGTACTGTTCCTCATAATAAAAAAAAAAAAAGAACGGAAAATATCCATAAAATATGGAAAAATTCTGCAAACAGTATAAACTCACGATATATCGACATATCATCACGTTTTTTATTAAAAGAGTATCAATAGAATATTTGAAGTAAATCTGTTCATTGAAAGTAATAGTGATAATAATTGAAATGTATTTTTGTACAATTCAAGCACGTACATCGCTTCCAACAATTCTCAATTAATGAAAGAGAATTTATTATGATGCTCTTAAACAGTAATAGTAAGATGGCGCGTTTTGAGTTAAAACTGAATGTGGGAAATTGTGTCCATAAATATAAAGGCGTCAATTCGTTTATGATCATTATACACTCAAGTATCCTCACAAGGCTATTTCAGATTAAGCCCAAAACATGTCGAAAAATGCGGCTAGGGTGACTATGTACTTAACCCCATTATGGTGACATGTAGCTGTGGTAACTGGGTTGGTCATGGTCATAAACGCAGTAAACCCAACACATTTGGTTAGTCTGTTCAAGCTTCAAGCGTTCAAGCTTCATGAGAAAGTGATTATAATTCAATTGATCTATTTACCTATTGATTTAATGTTTAACTTGTATTTTAAATAAAAAGTAAATTTATTTTACAATCACAATTCTATTTGTATAATGAAATAATCTATTCTACTATCTATATTGCATACCTTAGAAATAGTAATAGAGAAAAGATGAATGTTTCTTGTTAAATACAGAGCGTAACTTATTCCCTTATTGAACGTAACAGCAAACTGTTTTAATTATCACACCCATACGTAGACAACGCGAAGGAGACTAACGAGACAGTTGCTGTCGTCTAATGGTACTTCAATTAGTAAAAGCTTCAGTACCAAGATCATTCTTCAATATGATCGTCACGTTCTCTTAATGATGCCAAAAACATGAAGTTTGAACATTCTAGATACGACTAATGAATAGTCAATAATATTTAGATTATTTTGCGTCTATAATAGTGCATTAATTTAATTATTTTGATGGTGCTATTCTTTGTAACCTTAGTTCACTGTTATATTTTATTTTAAAAAAGTAGCGTTTAACTAAACGTTTAAAACCACTGGTAGCAGTCAAGTGTGCGTGACTATATTATTTTTGGTATCGATTAATATGAGACAGGTCGAATAAATGTCAACCACCTGGCATCAACGTGTTGCTTACAAGTTTAAATTTCTTCTTTGTCAAGCGAAATGCGGTTTCTAAAATATAAAGTAACTTTACACTCATACTAGTAATTAGCAAACTAGTGTAAAATTCATTGACCAAGTGACGTCCATTCGTGAACCACGTGCGGTCCACTGGTTGACGAGGCGTTAATAACGAGTGAGTTGCGTTGAGCCGTGAGGAGTGAGCGCTGAATACATAGCGCATATTTACGAAACATCACCCGTGAACATGAACTTTTACTGCTTGTAAATTGTTGCTATTTTATTGTTAATGAAAACACTAAAAATAAAACATTATGTCGTAAGGTTTTATGACGTTCAGAACCATTTCTTAAGTATAAAATGAATCCTGAAGAAAGGCACAGGTTATAGTTATAACTTAAAAGTATAAAAGAAACCAAACAAAAAAATAAAAAGATACGCGCTATGAAATGATCCTTATCATTGCGGTAAAACAATTTTATACATAATACGAAATGTCTATACTACAGATAATCATAAACGCATCTATTACACTTTAGTGAGCTTACTGCTCTCAAACCTCGTAAGAAAATTTTAGTAGAAGTGTATAGTAGTGCATGTCTGAGACCACTCTTTTATAAGACATTGTATAAGTAAGTGATTAGATTGCTTTAACTACATTGCGTTTATGTTAACTGTTTAACTGTAAAATTAAGCCAGAGGATAGGGATATCTTTTAACGTTCTTAGAAAGCTTACTGTAAATATAACTTTTAATTTGCTTATTGGGATGTATTAAATTTTAGAAATATTTTATTTGTTTTCAGCAAATATTTCTACAGTACGATATGCAATTAGATACAATTTAAATTTGTATTATAAGACATTTTATTACGGTAAAACATATAGGTTTTAACATGATCCATACATATCCAAGAAAACCATAAGTGTACATACATTTCATTTGAGTTACTAATTATATTGTATTGGAAATAACTGTATTGTATTTTAGAATGTAGCTTTATGGTTCAAGTGAATATGGTTATTTTATGCACAGCGCTATAGTAGGAAATAAAGATTTGATAAATTCAATATATTGAATATAAGCAGAGTGGCGCAGTGGAAGCATAACCAGAGGTCCAGTGGATCGAAACCACGCTCTGCTATATATTTTGTCTAATATTATTTTTATGTGAAAATGTTAATAAATAATATTGCGTAGTAATTCTCTATTTTGATTAGAACCTGTTATAAAATGACTTGAAATCATTTTTGTAGCACGTTATTTGAAAGAACTATGCGATGCAAGCCGAAGCAGCCTCATCCGGCCTAAGGCCCACTTCTACTCACGGCGCGTCAGAACTAACGACTTATCCTCGGATAACCATAACCAGAGATCAATACCCTTGCAGATAGAAGGTTTCAGGCACCTTGGTTGCAATGGCCAGTGATAGCAAGACACCTATTGCCTTCTACCCGACCACTTTTCTTTCTTTCCAAGTTCCAGCAGATGGAGAACTCAATTCAATGCGTATGTTTTTATATTTGTTACCTCGTTGCTCCGCTCCTAGTACTCAGATTTCGTTCATTATTTTCTAAATGATAGTATTAGCTATCATGAGGTCCCATTATATAAATAATTTGTGATAAGTAATTTAGATTTATGAAATAACAATCTCTGCGTTAAATTGCAAAGCTGGTTAAATTTTAAGAGATATATCTGAAATATATTCTGTCTATTTTGATTGCTTGAATTTGGCTACAAAATCTACAAAGGCTATAAATTCGAGAGTTTCCATGTTTAAAATTACCTGCAGCAGCCATTTTAATGTAAACATTTTAAAAAAAGCAATCAGGTACATTTAAAGCTCAAGTTATGTTTATATAAAAGTTATGTGTTAAAAAATCTTTCATTTGCCTGTAAATAAAACGTGGATTTAATTTTTATTTAATCAGAATATCGTCTACAATCTGATTTAATTAAAATAGAATACCGTAAAGATGTCTTAGATTGTAAATAGGTGTCGGAACAGACTGCAGTTTTGTACAGAGCCAGCTTAGTAGTTTAACGTGTTTGTTGTCGTATTTTTCCGTAAATTTTTATAAGAGGTGAAATTGACAACGAAGCTTGAGTTTCGCAAATGGATTCTGTACTTGACCAGTAGTTAAACCTGCTAAAAATGCGTTGAAAGAAGCCCTCTATACGATACAGCCCATAATGTCAATGTCTCCTTGTAGGTATGGTATTATTTATTGACTATGAATAATTTTAGATAATCTAACATTATTAGAACTTAGATTATATGTATTTGACTGAGTATATTTATATCAATAATTGCTTTTGAATGAAACAGAAAATTATTGTTCGATGGTTTATATATATATATATATATATATATATATATATATATATATATATATATATATATATATATATATATATATATATATATATATATTATAACATAGAAAGTCTAGATTTTAAAATTTATATTTTCATCCTTTACGTGTATAAGAGATTATTATTTATTATTAATTATTTGTAATTAATTATTAG
Source organism: Lamproptera curius (assembly GCA_029286875.1). NCBI lineage: Eukaryota > Metazoa > Arthropoda > Insecta > Lepidoptera > Papilionidae > Lamproptera > Lamproptera curius. Next base: position 27,473 of record JAGSMT010000594.1, read on the forward strand.
TACATTCAAGAGATATTAATAAATTGAATAAGCACTTAGCTCCCTGGAGAGCTATTTCGTAAAGCTAGAACAATGGGTACCTACACGAAATTTATTTCGTTCGTATATTTTATTCTACACAGCAGTTTTATGTTAGGTTTATGTTAATGAAAAGTATCACATATGCTGTATTCTATGCACATTTATACAACGATTATTACTCTACCTTTAAGATCTAAGTTAAATTAAGAAATAAACGGTTCAACGTGAAGAACTGTTTCATAAAATGGAGTGCTCAAGAACAGTCAGTAATGTAATTAAATTTTTGGCTTCGTTGGAATACCTCTAGGGCTTTATAAATTAACTGTTCTTAAACTTTTAATTAAAAATAATGTAATTTGTTGATATGAATTCATATTCTTTGTCAGATATTAATAAGACATGTATTCGATATAAAAGCCTCGTATAAAATTCCTTTGTCGCTTTAACATAAATGATTAAGATTGGTTTTTGCCGCCACTGAGATCTTATTTTGCTTATAGTTTGGTTACGCATTGATTACATTAATTTAATTAATTGGTAATATTATATCATAAAAAAGAAATGTTTTTCTTGTAAGAAAGCATAATTACGAATCTTGAAGCTAGTTTCATATCACATATTTTAATGAAAAGTTGCCCGTCACTTATGACATAATGCGCTGCTTAAAGAATTTAAAGTTTTTAATTTAGCGCAGTTGAGCAAATTTCACTTGGAGCATCAATTCCAATTTACAAGATTTTAGACACCAATTCCAATCTACCTATTTATTTTATGTATCATTAACAGTATTGTTTGAAATATTTATTATATATTAAAGTAACAAGCGTCTGTATAATTTTTTAAAGATCTTGAGCGTAGAAGTTATTACTAGTAATTCTGATAGTCAAGAAGTATTCTTCGTTAACGTAAAAAGGTTTTCGTTAAACTGTCCTTACCTTTTACAATATTAAATTACAAGTAATAATACAGCTTTAAAACCATAATCCGTTTTAATGAAGAGTCAAATGTTAATTTTTAAGTTCATTCCGTTCGGTTTGATTTCTATCACAAAGCAGATAAGTTAAAGCATGAATAAAAGATTTCTCAATTTGGCACGGATTTGGTTCATTGCTTTTTTCTTCACAGTGCCCTTTTAGAACGGGATTTTAATATGTAGAGTAAAGTACAATTCATAGCGAAAAACAGTCATCGAAATCAAATTATGTGTTTTGAAATTTTGAATTATAAATTTTTTTATTATCTTTTATATTTTGTCTTAAGATTTATTTGCAGTTGCAATTGTGATGACAATAGAAATACGTCACACCCCAGAACTGAGAGTTACTTAACAGGACAAAAGACGCTTTCAGTTTCAACTGTTAAAGGAAGAAATACTTTTTGTTTACGCGAATGCTATACTTGATAAATTATACAGTTTCACAAGTCGTATTAGTAAAATCTTATCATTGTCATTCGAATCAATTAACACAAGATAGTTTGTCCTATGACCATAAACCCTGAAACAGTTTTAATCGTTGGGAATAATTTTAAATAATTAAACGCGATAAAATACGTAATATTGTGTTAATTAATTTGTTAAAGGTAGTATTTTATATACCTCTTGAAATATTTCGAATGTTTTCACAAAATATCTTTTCTCTATATTGTTTAACCAATTCTGAGAGATCTTTAAAAGTATTGCAGTAATTTCACAAATCGATTCAGATATTATTAAAATAAACAATACAACTTTATAATATTACCTACGAAAAATCCTTTGTCATATGAAATATGTGGCTGTAAAATATCCACATAAAATTGGTTTAATTTGATAATTCTAAGGTTTTAAAAACTAAAATTATTGCCGTGTAACAACGTGTATTTAAAGAATATGATATTTTATTTCACTAAATTAAACTAATAAATGAGACAAATTCCATAAACGATTGTTATATTGAATTAAGCGATTAATTTTTTGTATAAACCTTTAAACTTCATTTTTAGATTTGTCATGCATTGGGAAAAAACAATTATCAGATCAGTATGTCATGTTTAGGTTTCTGTTTAATGGCAAACAACTTGAAAACAGATAAAAAGTTAAAATATGTCTCAAAATGGAGAAGTGTTATAGTTCAGTTAAATTAAAGACACGAAACGAAGCATCTTTGTGGTGATATTAGTCAGGTACTATTAATCATATAATGTCTTTTGTTAATTACTGTTTAAACAATAAATATAACATGTTGTATGTTGTAACATCCACAAAGCTTTAATTTAGTTACCCTTTTAAAGATTTATCACAAGACAATTTTGGTAAGATATTTTTATGTCCGTAAATAGATAAAAAGTAGATCCTATTTTAAATTTTAAATAAAATGAAGGTAGTGTCGCAAAATGGCCCAGTTCTAGGATAGCCCACTTTTAGAAAAATACACTTATGATGATTCGAAACACTTGAAATTTCTGCTGGTGTATGCTAATAGTACCATATACAAAAGTGCAAGTGCATTTAATTCATATCAAGACGATACACGTTTTATAACCTCTATTATCTAAATCCTTTTTAAAATTAACAAATTTAAAACAAAACTCTTTACTCTAAACTGTGAAAATTCATATTTAATCTATTTATTAGCCAATTACATAAGAGTGTTATTATTTTACTTCGTTTTTTGTAATTTTTCAAGATTAATCTCAATCTGAGTGTAATTTCCTATCATGGCCCATAGTATAATTTCCAAAGATAGCCCGGGCCTTTCTAGGGTTATTGGAATATAGTGTTAGTATATTTTGTGTTAGTATATTTTTGTGTTTGTATGGTTGTTTTTTTCTGTATGTCTCCCACGTTTCGGACACTATGTTGGATTGCATTAGGTACCTACAGTCCAACTTAAAAATAGGGCAAGTTTCAACAAAATCGCTCAAGTGGTTCTTGAGATTGAATAAGCATGTATTAATTTTGAAGTCAGCAATGTTATTGTTAAATTACTATTGGAGGTACCAATTTTTTCTTTGTTTTATTCTATTTTTTATCGCTGATTGAAATGAACCTTCTACTAAGAAAACGGCGTAGGGAATAGACCGAAACACAGTTGTTTGTTAGTTGTTGTTTTAAAAGTATATTTTGATTGATCCTCGAAGTTGATTATCAGTATTCCTTTGATAGCCCACCTAGGAATGGCATAAAAATATTTAAGAAATAGAACTAATTTATTTTTATTTTTGATAAATTACTTTCAAAGTTGATCTCGAAGTTAAATTTAATTTTATTTAGAAGTTTGTTCTTATTTTAAAATTGATTTTTATTTTGATATAATTTAAAAGTGTTTACATTTGTGTTAAAATGCCAAAAGCTGTACTACTATTTTAGATATCTTGTTTCTCGAATAAATATATTACAATTTCCATTAGGTTTTTGCTTACTCTACTTATCTGCAAGATTTTACAAGGTTTTGAAATTAGGTTAGCCTTCATCGGCTCCTGTACCTTATCAATCCTGTTATTGAGCGACTGAGATATACAAATTTCACTACGTTTTTGAGTACTCATAACAATAAAAAGGTCGAGTAGTTCGTGCGGTTTAGGTGTCAAGATGTTAAAAGAATCCAGCGCTTTTAACATCGGTATTATACTACTGTATTGTTATTTCTTCAAATTAATTTTTAGTAAGACTCAATAGAAATTAATTATTCGATCATTCGAATAATTAATTTCTATATTATATTTCTATATATTAATTTCTTCAATTATTCGAAAGGATATAGCTAAGATGGAAGAGGTCTTAAACTAACAGACTGGGCTTTAGTAAAGGTAATTACTTGAATCGTTTTATAATAATTACCATAACAATATAGAATACACTTAGATGTATCATAATGTTGTTTTATTTCTCATTGGAAACGTTTCAAAAGGCCATTGGCATGGAGGTGAAGCGTTTTTATAATAATAGCAGAGCGTTACTAAATTTCTATATTTTTATATTTGAGAATATGTACAAAATTATTAAAGGTGAGCTTATTGTATAATGCTGTAATGACAAGTCGATGAAAGATTATATATTTCAGGTTATTCTTGATTTTTTAAGCTATTATCTGTAAATAAATTAAAAAAGTTGTAAAAGAGCGTTTTTGTATAAAAGGATATTATTGCTGTAATGACCACTTGATAGATAACGCTATTTTAAACTGTTAAAATATGATGTTCTATGTGAAAATTTTGTTAAATTTAATGAATAAAGGAAAAAGAATGTACCAGTTCTTCTCAGACCGGAGACTTCCATTTCCAAATGGGTTATTTGACAATCAATAGCAAAGTGTTAAGCTACAATATTAAATAAAGATATTTTACTTGACTTTTGTAGGACCGGATGGGTAAGTATCACCGAGGTGCCTATGTCTGCCGCTAATCTAAAAAAAATGAATAAGCGCAAGTGTTTTCCGATTTGAAGGGTATTGTAGCCGGCAGAATTACTGATTGAATGAGACGTGTCGTTACGTCGCGTGTCATTTACCTGCTCTGTCGTCACCTGAGTCAATGAAAAAAGCGTTCAAGATTTTTGAAGCTCTAAAGACATCTCTACTTAAATAATCCTAAAAGCCAGTATTATTGAAAGCCAAAAATATTATTTAGTGTAGGTTTAGCATATTTAATTTAAGATTGATCGTCTTTCTGTGGATTGGTATAGAGAAATCTTAAGTTACTGACATGCACATTCTGGAAGCTAAATTAAGGTATTTCTACTTCAACTGAAAGGGTATTGATATAAAATGAGAGGAGGGTTTTCGGCTGATATCCGTTTTGGGGTCGGATTTATTTAGAGGTTCTATCATACGATAACTTGTATATACCTTTACAAGCAAAACCTTCATCAATGAAACGGTAAATCCAGAGGGACTTTTATTTCACGAAAATAGAACCTATACTCCTATAAAGTATTGATGTAGCCATTTATTTTTACGGTGAAGCTAAATAGATTTGGTATTTACTTAAGGTATGCGTTTTACATTTATTTTAGATGTTTATGTCCATCTTCAATAAAATAAACCGTCTTGTTACTCTCGAATCGACATTGCTTAAGCTATATGTATATAGGTTCATATTATTTTGGCTTTGTATTTATAATTCAAATTTTTACCTGTCCGCAGGTTTAAAAACAATGTGGGCGACGATTTAAGCCTCATTCCTATTTGATATTTTTGAAGTAATATCAATGACAGAATTTCTAAATAAAGGTGATTTATTGTTGGTATCCTTTCCGAAACAAGATGATTACCAAAGTCTCATAGATATAATAAGAAAGCGAAATTGTGATGGTTGCTGATTACCTTTTAAATTGAAAGTATAATTTAACCTTCGTTAAAAGGAAATTAAAGAAAAACTTACTTACCCTTCCATTTGCATTCGTATTTTATAAACACTTTGTTTATTAGTGAATAGTAATCAATAAACAGTGATTTAATAAAATTGTGCTCATGTTTTGAATTGATTATATAACAGTAATGACGGAATCAAAGGCTTAATATCTCTAGCTCCAGATTCATCCCGTTTTATGCAAAACTCTAGAATGTTAGATTTCTTTTAAATAAAACAAAATAAACAATTATGGAAGTGGGAAAAGATAAATATTTTTATATCTATATTTATGATAACTACGACTAGTTATCAGACACTCATGGTCTCTGCAATTTTTAATTACATTATGTTTGCTTTCAGACATTCTAAATAAATATTAGGTAATGAAACTAACTGTATCCGAGCCAAATATTGTTTGGAATTCATCCAAATAAACTCAGATGTCAAACATTAATTCCACAAAGTAAAATTATTAGCATGAGTGACTTTATATTCAATCGATCCGCCAAGTTTAACCATTTAGCCCTTGTCCTCTTCGTAAGAATAAGTATTACATGTGATGTTGATCTATCTAGATAAACCAAAAAAGACATGGAACTTATCTAAGTTCCATATCTTTTAGGTTTGGAGTTAAAATCCTACCTCTGAAATTAACTATCAAATTTATTGACTTTTCAAAGAAAAAATTATCTCATCTTGAATTGGTACTTTATGAAGTAGTAGACTTGTTCAAATGAATAAATAGTAAAAAGTTATACAACTTTAGTCGGAGATAATTTCTAAACCAAACGCAAAGATTTAATAAATGCTTTATTAGTTTAAGTAGTATTGAGGTTAAACTTATAAAAGATATCGGCATAAAATGGTTATATCAGATTAAATTAGGTGATGTGCCTGCTTTTATTGATTTTAGATTCTCTTTCACTGGTTTTCCTAATATCCTGGTGTGGCATTTCCTTTAAAATGCGGTGAATGATGTACGAACCGAAATGAAACAGTGTTTGTTCGGACGAACATAGAAAACGTTTTAATTTAAAGAATAGATGTTTAATATAAGAGTAAAAAAAAAGTTAAAATATTACTGAATTATTGTTGTTAAAACAATTGTAATTATGTTCATTTTAAGATTGACTTATACTTTAAGATGACTTATGTATTATAGCTATAATCTAGTTATATTTTTTAGTATTTTATTATTGCCTAAAATGTGTTAGGGCTAGAGTCTACAAGACTTAGTAATGTAATGTGTCATAATGTATCTTAAAAAAGGCAGTAATAATTTTAACAGCATAGTTGAGATTAGGCAAAAGAGATTGTTTACCCTTATTTTTTTTTGTGAGCATTTTCATGTTCATTATATTAGGTGGCCTCTGTGTGTTTTGGTAAATTAAAACACAAAATTGCTGACTCACAGATCCATCAACTCGTATAAATGTCAATTAGTATCGACGTGCAGATACCCTAGAGATTTTGATTAATCTAGGAACCAGTCACGTTCAGGGCTAAAGCCCTTGATAATCAATTGATTATATCGTCTTTGTGTCCTGTTGTGTATTAAACAATGGGCAAGTCGAAGATTTGAATTCGGTGGGGCTAAATTTCGGTGTTAGTGTTGTTTCATAGTTTGTTAGGTATACAGATACAATTTTACACTAATCTTATAGCAATTTCATGTGTCTCATAGGAATTATAAAATTTGTTCAGAGTCTCACAAACCATTCTGGCATTTCAAAGAGACGTATTAACATATTTCCGTAAAATTTTTGTTTCTAAAGATATTACTACATTTGAAACGAATTTTTTATTAGGGCCTATGCAGAGTTATTTTCGCAAGACTACTTTGTCAGCCACTTTATGGATTGTGTTTGTGTAATGTGTTTGTGTTTTCTTAATAGAATTTTGAATGATTGTAAATGAGTACCATTTAAAATGGTATATTGTGCTTCCTATAATAATTAGAAGAATTAAGATCATTTATAATAATTTAAAGTACTGTTCCTCATAATAAAAAATAAAAAAAGAACGGAAAATATCCATAAAATATGGAAAAATTCTGTAAACATGTATAAACTTACGATATATCTATATATCATCACGTTTTTTATTAAAAGAGTATCAATGGAGTATTTGTAGGTAAATCAGTTCATTAAAAGTAACGATAATAATAATGGAAATATACATTTTATACGATTTAAGCACGTACATAGCTTCCAACCAATTCTCAATTACTGAAGGAGAATCAATTATGATGAATAGTAAGCTGGCGCGTCTTGAAATTAAAACTGAACTGTGGGTCAAATTGTGTCCATAAATATAAAAGGCGTCAATTCGTTTTATGATCATTATACACTCAAGTATCTCACAAGGCTATTTCAGATTAAGCCCAAAACATGTCGAAAAATGCGGCTAGGGTGACTATGATGACTAACCCCATTATGGTGACATGTAGCTGTGGTAACTGGGTTGGTCATGGTCATAAACGCAGTAAACCCAACTACATTTGGTTAGTCTGTTCAAGCTTCAAGCGTTCAAGCTTCATGAGAAAGTGATTATAATTCAATTGATCTATTTACCTATTGCTTTAATGTTTCACTCGTATTTTAAATAAAGTAAATTTATTTTACAATCACTATTCTATTTGTTTCATGAAATAATCTATTTCATATCTATATTGCATACCTTAAAAATAATAATAGTGAAACGATGAATGTTTCTTGTTACTTAACTTTATTGAACGTAACAGCAAACTGTTTTAATTATCACACCCATCAACGCAACACAACGTACGACAACGCGTAAGAGACTAACGAGACAGTTGCTGTCGTCTAATGGTACTTCAATTAGAAAAAGCTTCAGTACCAAGATCATTCTTCAATATGATCGTCACGTTCTCTTAATGATGCCAAAAACATGAAGTTTGAACATTCTGGATACGACTAATGAATAGTCAATAATATTTAGATTATTTTGCGTCTATAATAGTGCATAAAGTTAATCATTTTGATAGTGCTAATCTTTGTAACATTAGTTCACTGTTAGATTTTATTTAAAAAAAGTAACGTTTAACTAAACGTTTAAAACCACTGGTGGCAGTCAAGTGTGCATAACTTTATTATTTTTGGTACGATATAATATGAGACAGGTCGAATAAATGTCAACCACCTGGCATCAACGTGTTGCTTACAAGTTTAAATTTCTTCTTTGTCAAGCGAAATTGCGGTTTGTAAAATATAAAGTAACTTTACACTCATACTAGTAATTAGCAAACTAGTGTAAAATTCATTGACCAAGTGACGTCCATTCGTGAACCACGTGCGGTCCACTGGTTGACGATGCGTTAATAACGAGTGGACTCTGCGTTGAGCCGGTGCGGAGTGAGCGCGCGAATACATAGCGGCATATTTACGAAACATCACCCGTGAACATGAAGCTTTTACTGCTTGGTAAATTGTTGCTAAAAACACTAAAAATAAAAACATTATGTCGTAAGGTTTTATGACGTTCAGAACCATTTCTTAAGTATAAAAATGAATCCCTGAAGAAAGGCACAGGTTATAGTTATAACTTAAACAAATATAAAAGAAACCAAACAAAAACAAATAAAATATACGCGCTATGAAATGATCCTTATCATTGCGGTAAAAACAATTTTATACATGTAATACGAAATGTCTTATACTACAGATACTCATAAACGCATCTATTACACTTTAGGTAAGAGCTTCTGCTCTCAAACCTCGTAAAGAAAATTTTAGTAGAAGTGTTGTAGTAGTGCATGTCTGAGACCACTTTTTATAAGACATTGTATAAGTAAGTGATTAGATCGCTTTAACTACATTGCGTTTATTGTTAACTGTTTAACTGTAAAATTAAGCCAGAGGATAGGGATATCTTTGAACGTTCTTAGAAAGCTTACTTGTAAATATAAGTTTTTTAATTTTGCTTATTGGGATGTATTAAAGTTATATGAAATATTTTATTTGTTTTCATAGCAAATATTTCTACAGTACGATATGCAATTAGATACAATTTAAATTTGTATTATAAGACATTTATATACGGTAAAACATATAGGTTTTAACATGATCCATACATATCCAAGAAAACCATAAGTGTACATACATTTCATTTGAGTTACTAATTATATTGTATTGAAATAACTGTATTGTATTTTAGAATGTAGCTTTTATGGTTCAAGTAAAATGGTTATTTTTATGCACAGCGCTATAGTAGGAAATAAAGATTTGATAAATTCAATATATTGAATATAAGCAGAGTGGCGCAGTGGAAGCATAACCCAGAGGTCCGTGGATCGAAACCACGCTCTGCTATATATTTTGTCTAATATTATTTTTATGTGAAATGTTAATAAATAATATTGCGTAGTAATTCTCTATTTTTGATTAGAACCCTGTTATAAAATGACTTGAAATCATTTTTGAGCCATGTTATTTGAAAGAACTATGCGTATGGCAAATCGAAGCAGTCCTCATCTGGGCTCAAGGCCCACTTCTACTCAACGAGCGCGTCAGAACTAACGCGCACTTTATCTCGGATTAACCATCGGAACCAGAGATCAATACCCTTGCAGATAGAAGGTTTCAGGCACCTTGGTTGCAATGGCACAGTGATAGGCAAGACACCTATTGCCTTCTACCCGACCACTTTTCTTTCTTTCCAAGTTCCAGCAGATGGAGGAACTCAATTCTAATGCGTATGTTTTATATATTTGTTACCTCGTTGCTCCGCTCCTAGTACTCAGATTTCTGTCATTATTTTCTAAATGATGTATTAGCTATCATGAGGTCCCATTATATAAATAATTTGTGATAAGTAATTTAGTATTTATGAAATAACAATCTGCGCGGTTAGATTGCAAACGCTGGTTAAATTCTTAAAGATATATCTGAAATATATTCTGTCTATTTTGATTGCTTGAATTTGGCTACAAAATCTACAAAGGCTATAAAATTCAGGAGAGTTTCCATGTTTTAAGAATTACCTGCAGAGCCATTTTAATGTAAACATTTTAAAAAATAGCAATCAGGTACATTTAAAGCTCAAGTTATGTTTATATAAAAGTTATCGTGTTAAAAAAAATCTTTCATTTGCCTGTAAATAAAACTGTGATTTAATTTTTATTTAATCAGAATATCGTCACAATCTGATTTAATTAAAATAGAATACCGTAAAAGATGTCTTAGATTGTAAATAGGTGTTTGGAACATTGACGCTAGTTTTGTCAAGAGCCAGCTTAGTAGTTTTAACGTGTTTGTTGTCGTATTTTTTCCGTAAATTTTTATAAGAGGTGAAATTGCACAACGAAGCTTGAGTTTCGCAAATGGATTCTGTACTTGACCAGAGTTAAAACCTGCTAAAATGGTTTGAAAGAAGCCCTCTATACGATACAGCCCATAATGTCAATGTCTCCTTGTAGGTATGGTATTATTTATTGACTATGAATAATTTTTAGTAAATCTTCAACATATTAGAACTTAGATTATATGTATTTGACTGAGTATATTTATATCAATAATTGCTTTTGAATGAAACAGAAAAATTATTGTTCGATGGTATTTAAAAATATATATATATATATATATATATATATATATATATATATATATATATATATATATATATATATTATGTTTTAACTTAACATAGAAAGTCTAGATTTTAAAATTTATATGTTTCATCCTTTACGTGTATAAGAGATTATTACATATTATTAATATTTTTGTAATTAATTATTAGTAAATTCAAGAGATATTAATAAATTGAATAAGCACTTAGCTCCCTGGAGAGCTATTTCGTAAAGCTAGAACAATGGAAATTACCTACATGAAATTTATTTCGTTTATAATTTAATTCTAACAGCAGTTTTATGTTTGGTTTATGTTAATGAAAAGTTCACATATGTTGTATTCTATGCACATTTATGCAACGATTATTACTCTACCTTTAAGATCTGAAGTTAAATTAAGACATAAACGGTTCTAACGTGAAGAACTGTTTCATAAAATGGAGTGTCAAGAACAGTCAGTAATGTAATTAAATTTTGGCTTCGTTGGAATACCTTAGGGCTTTATAAATAACTGTTCTTAAACTTTTAATTTAAAATAATGTAATTTGTTGATATGAATTCATATTCTTTGTCAGATATTAATAAGACATGTTTCGATATAAAGCTAGTATAAAACTCTTTGTCGCTTTAACATAAATTGATTAAGATTTGGTTTTTGCCGCCACTGGGATCTTATTTTTGCTTATAGTTTGGTTACGCATTGATTACATTAATTTAATTAATTGGAATATTATATCATAAAAAGAAATGTTTTTCTTGTAAGAAAGTTATAATTACGAATCTTGAACTAGTTTCATATCACATATTTTAATTGAAAAGTTGCCTCGTCACTTATGACATAATGCGCTGCTTAAAGAATTTAAAGTTTTAATTTAGCGCAGTTGAGCAAATTTCACTTGGAGATCAATTCAATTTACAAGATTTTAGACACCAATTCCAATCTACCTATTTATTTTATGTATCATTAATCAGTATTGTTTGAAATATTTATTATATATTAAAAGTAACAACGTCTGTATAATTTTTTTGAAAGATCTTGAGCGTAAAGTTTACTAGTAATTCTGAGTCAAGAAGTATTCTTCGATTAACGTAAAAGGTTTTCGTTAAACTGTCCTTACTTTTACAATATTAAATTACAAGTAATAATACAGCTTAAAACCATAATCCGTTTTAATGAAGAGTCAAATGTTAATTTTTAAGTTCATTCCGTTCGGTTTGATTTATCACAAAGCAGATAAGTTAAAGCTATGAATAAAAGATTTCTCAATTTGGCACGGATTTGGTTCATTGCTTTTTTCTTCACAGTGCCCTTTTAGAACGGGATTTTAATATGTAGAGTAAAGTACAATTCATAGCGAAAAACAGTCATCGAAATCAAATTATGTGTTTTGAAATTTTGAATTATAAATTTTTTTATTATCTTTTATATTTTGTCTTAAGATTTATTTGCAGTTGCAATTGTGATGACAATAGAAATACGTCACACCCCAGAACTGAGAGTTACCTTAACAGGACAAAAGACGCTTTCAGTTTCAACTGTTAAAAGGAAGAAATACTTTTGTTTACGGAATGCTATCACTTGATAAATTATACAGTTTCACAGTCGTATTAGTAAAATCTTATCATTGTCATTCGAATCAATTAACACAAGATAGTTTGTCCTATGACCATAAACCCTGAAACAGTTTTAATCGTTGGGAATAATTTTAAATAATTAAACGCGATAAAATACGTAATATTGTGTTAATTAATTTGTTAAAGGTAGTATTTTATATACCTCTTGAAATATTTCGAATGTTTTCACAAAATATCTTTTCTCTATATTGTTTTACCAATTCTGAGAGATCTTTAAAAGTATTGCAGTAATTTCACAAATCGATTCAGATATTATTAAAAATAAACAATACAACTTTATAATATTACCTACGAAAAAAATCCTTTGTCATGAAATATGTGGCTGTAAAATATCCACATAAAATTGGTTTAATTTTGATAATTCTAAGGTTTTAAAAAACTAAAAATTATTGCCGTGTAACAACGGTGTATTTAAAGAATATGATATTTTATTTCACTACATTAAACTAATAAATGAGACAAATTCCATAAACGATTGTTATATTGAATTAAGCGATTAATTTTTTTGTATAAACCTTAGCATAAACTTCATTTTTTATAGATTTAGATCAGTAGCATTGAACGGTAAACTATAATTGAACATGGAACCAGATTGTGCTCGAAGCGGTTTGTGGCTCTCCAAGTTGCTGTGTTGCTAGCTACCTAAATTAAATTACGACGTATGTCTATGACGGCGATTTAATTTACCCATTATTTATTCCGAGGGTTATAGAAATATTTGTTTACAATTTTTTTTTAAACATAAACCATATCACAATAATATGATTTAGACGCCTTGTATAAATGAATTACATTTTTTAAAAGTTTCTGCTCGACATAGTTAAGAGTAGTAAGAAATAGTTACTATTTAAAATTTTTATTTACATGCTATAAAATACATCGATCCTTATAAGAGATATACAAAATACACTACGTTTTTGTAGTGCCTCAACAACAAAAAAGGTCAAGTGTTCTTGCGGTTCGGGTCAAGATGTGCATTAATCCAGCGCTTTTGACGTCGGTATTCTAATATACTGGATTTACTTGTAATTTACAATAATTGTATATTTTTTAAGATATTAGATTATGTCATGATTATTGTTTTTCATTTACTGAATAAAATATTAACAGAGCTTAGATGATAAATAGGTCTTACAAAGTAGGTCTTTTTCAATCATTTTTAAAGCATTTTACAATAGTAATAAGGTTGTTATGAAAAAAAGAAGACCGTTAATAATAATGCTATGCTTTTTATTTTTGAGAATCAACAAAAATCAACTTAAATTGCTAACTAACACTATTTTAACACACATAAAGTAGTTACGTTAGTTATTTTTTCGGCTATTTTTTTGCAAAAGAAAACTTTTTTTCAATGACCAAGAATAATTCGAAAGAATCACAAGAACGCAATGACGCATGACAGTGAAATAGGCGGGAAAGTAGATACCAACTTGAGGTGACATAAATTAAAAAGATATGACTGAATATTTAAATCTATTTAGAGGACATTTGCATAAACTGACTCTTCTTTCATCACAGTTTTCGAATACATATAATACACTTTAGGTTTACAAAAAAGTTCTTGATTTGAAAAATTTTCATTCTATGTGGAAAACATGTCATCATGACATTTCATTAAATTAATACCGTAAAAGAGATCAGTCATTTAAAATTGCATAAATTGCGTGGTAGTTTCGACAGAGAGCTCATTATTACCTGCTAATATTGCGTAAATTAGTTATTCGATGTTTGAAGTCGGTCATATTTTTTTGTTAAAATTCCACTAATACACATATTAAATAATTTTGCGTAGGTTGCACTACTCAAAAAACATATTTAAAGTAGGTAAATGTAAATAGAAAAAAAATACACAAAATAACAAAAAACGATCAGATCTATATTGGTAACATAAAATATGGTAGTGCATTGTTAGCGCTACTTTATTTTAAACTAAGAATATTATTTGTAACTTAATTTAAATTACGTAAACAATTTATAGTAAAGGAGAAAAGAGCTCTGCAGAGTTTCTAGTCTGGTTCTTGTGAGTCGGAAGCTTCAATTTTTTAATTAGAAAGAAGATTAAACTATTTAAATGTCAACATAAAAAGAACAAAAATGTAATGCTTCTTTATCAAATAAAGACACTTTTAAGACTTCGAAATTGATTTACAATACATGTACATAAAAGATAGATTTCATTAACAGCCTGTGTTGGCCCACAGCTGGACATAGGCCTCCCCTAATGCGCGTCTTCTCCGAAGCATGGATCATCATACTTATCAAACAATTGGGTGATCGGCCCAAATTGTCCTAACCAACCAGAAAATAGCGATGACACATAGCTCCCTGCGGGATTCGAACCCACAATATCCAGTTTATAAAGCAAGGGTCAATACCACTAGGCCACGGAGGCGGTTAAGCGGTTTTGTAAGAAAAACTTACATGTAAAAACAAACTAATATTTGAAATATATGAGTTTTCGTAAATTTCGTTGATATTTAGCAAAGTTTGGAATAGACGACAAGTTTGTGAAAGAAAAAAAAAGGTATTTCAATCATAATTATATCTATTGTTTACGCTAATATTATACATCATTAAATAAAATGACTTTACGGATTTTATCGCGTTTATGTTACATTTTTTAAATTCCCGACGTTTCGAACACTTTCCAGCGGCCGTGGTCACAGGGTAGACAGTTTTTCTTGTATATACTTAGAGCCTTTATAATATTACTGTGACTTCAGACTTTTATATCGACCATCCTCTTGGGGAAGGGCTAAATGCTTTGCACCATCATTTTACTTCGTTGCAGTTTATTTTATTTATAGTAATTCTATTTGCTGTACATAAAGTTTCGAATTATTCACAATGTTTTTGCGGTGTATGTATGTAGCGCAATAAAGGGACTATAGTGCAATAAAGTGTTGAGTCGTATTATAAAGGTACGCGAAAACAAGTTTATAACCGAATTAGTTTTTATGAACCTCCAGAGAGAAGAGGTGTCACATATATCACTATCTTATTTAACTATTAAAGGTATATCGATGTATGAGGTTCACGTATGTCATTGTAACTAACTTTTTTTTAAAATTAATGTTCTGCATATTAAGTTTCTGCTTGCTCGTTATGTCAATGTAATGTCTTGCTAGTCTTCATACGCAAAAGTACAAATAGCAAGACCAAATTCGTGATATGATATTTTTTTATAATATCACATTGTGACAATAAGGATATTTTTAACTTTCCTGTACTTGTAGAACACCACTTTAAATTTTCGATGCAGATGATGTCGCTTCAACTCGCTCCTTAAACTATTCATAATTTGTTAGGAAGTTCATAACGAGCCGCTACAATATTCCTCGCCTTGTTGTGAAGAGAATGGTTGATGTAAATATTACCCGCATTGGACCACCGTGGTGGGAAACGGTCTAAAAACTATTGAAGAAAGCGTGAATAAGGGGAGGCCTATGTCCCATGTGTAATTTGTGGGACATTGTTTACTAATACTGTATAATTTTGTAATAATAATTTACTTAAAAATAAAAATACTGTAACTATAAATATGGTTTAGTATAGTAATGGATGACAGTTGATGATGATTTCGCCCTGGCGCAAAACGAGAAACTAATAAGGGAGTAATAGTAATTTATACAAATAATTGTATTAGAAGTGTTTTTATTTTTTCATAACACAAACAAAAAATACTTTTGGCATGATAATTTTTATTTAGATATATTTGACTTGTATGTAAACTTTGACAGCCATTAAAATTAAAAAAAACTTACCCATTTTAAACTTGATATCGGTTAATGTTCTCATAAGCAAATAAAATAAATAAATGACAAACCATATTATTTATATTGTATTATATTGTAGTATGTCAGCATAGCTGTTAAGTGAATGGCGCTATAAACCTAAATAAAAGCTTGCACCATTTTGTTATTCCTTGTTGATTGCGAATCGTTAATAATGCGCGAGTTCGTCTGCTGCTGAGATTATGCAAAATTTTCCCGTGCGAACATAAATTATCCTTGTACCCAAAAATAGGATAATCAATGTAATTCAGAAAAAGAAAATAAAAATCGTTTGTTTTTTATTTCAGCGCAATTTTTTAGATTTTCCCAAAGTGTTACGTTTTTTTAAATGATAGGTAATAGCTGTCACGTGGTTCCAAATTTGAAGAAATTTTGTGGTAAGTATTTTATATGTGTTGTTTGTAGATATTTACGAAAAAAAAAACTCAGCCTTAGCTAACAAATCAAGCTAAGCTAACTCAACCTTAAGAGAAAGACTGAAACTATGTTTTACATTTATGTACTCCCTAAATCAGCCTACATTAAAGTCATCCAGGACAAATATGTATGTTTCAGCAACAACCCAACCATTAACCATTCTCAGGTTAACATTAAAAAATTGCAATGAGGCATTATTATTACTTCACTTTCAATTTAACGCATTTAAAAATGACTCATTCTATGTGCATAGAACGTCTCATTCGCGACATTTGAAATTACAATGCGATGGCAGAAATCACGGAACAATTTTGTGCACAGAGCGCGTTGTTACCCGCTTATATCGCCCAAAATGGTTATATACTGTGTAAATTCGGTGATATTTTTTGTTAAAATTTCACTTGTTTTATGATATATAAACAGCATCCTAAGCGTGTTTCACGTTGGGATATTTCACATATATTTATTTATCCATGGGCTTGAAATCTATAAAGATTTGTTGGTAGAAAAATCCGGAAGGCGGTAGAAGAAGATGATTTTTTTGTGAAAGATACGAATAATCGCGTGTAAATTAAACCGTGAGACATATAAAATATTAATAAAAATCCGTCGCTAGTTCTAGCTAATATTGACGGCTGTTTTGAGACTATGGGCCTTAAAAATGTCTTACTTATATATTATAAACTTTTTCGCCCTTAGTGACTTGTCGTTTAATGTTTTTGAGCCAACTTACCTTCAGAATATTTTATGTTTCGTAGAGACCTTTTATGTTCTAAAGTATTAAGGAAACGCTATTGTAATAAAATATGTCTACTACAATGTCCAAACGTTTTTCTTTGTTGTTTCACTCGTGTCAGTGGAACAATGATATTAGTAAGCTTGAAAAAACTTGATATTTTCTGACGCTGAAGAAATAATAACAAATTTTGCAATTTTAAAACATAAAGCATGCATTAGAGATCCTTCTTCCCCTTTAACATGTTTATGACTTTGAAGATTTTATTTATACTACATTAAACAACACTGTTGTACATAGTAAAAAAGCATTATTAAAGCATATTTTTAAATTTACGATGGTCTGATTATAAGAATTGTGAGTCAGATGAAAACTTTGATTTGGAAAAAGTATGTGATTTAGCCTATTTACAAGAAATGCATATTACTTTTTTGAGGCGCTACAAATCCCCTTTGAGATATGAGATGGTACTATATTAAATATGTTCTTAAGAATTAAGATGTCCAAATGACGCTCAGAGCAATTCGATTTTAGATATTTGCACGTAAATCCTTTACAAATTATAAATATTGTAGAGCGTTTGCAGGTTGACATAAAACACATTTAATTTTCACTGTTTTACTTTGTGTAGGCTTGAAAAATAATGTTTACAATATTATGTCCTACCTAGTTCACGAACTAGGTAGAGACATAATATTTAAACGTTGAGGATGGGAGTTTCTCCGAACTCTGTGTTCGATGAAGCCTACTAAAGACATGAGTTTGGAAGATAACTTCAACTTCAGACAGGAACAAGATTACCAGCCCCCAGTGGCCTTCTGAGTTACCAAGGATAAGCCACCGACCAAATACCAACAACCCCCACGACGTCAACTCAGCTGCAGGGGACAATGATGGAAGCACACCTATCACCTTCCACTTGTCCCCCTAATAGATACTTTTAAAGCAGGCTTCTCTAGACCACTTGGAGCTGCCTCCATGGCCGGCCAGACTCCTCTTAGCTTCCTCGCGTTGCACCATGGCGAAATCACTGAGCAGAAACCTAATCGGGGTAACATAAAGTGCATTGTAATTATTTTCTAGTTTTTCTTTTTAATTAGAATAAATAGATCTTTGTTTTTCTTTTTAAAAAGTGCTTTGAGAAAACAGACGTAATATAAATATATTACAAAGTAGCCTCTGTTGCGAGTAATTCACAATTTTACCTCTATCGATGTTGTTTCAATGACCCAAAGGGAAAACTTCAGTTTAATATTAAGTCTTATTTTTTTTTACTGCCTTGAACTGGTATAAGATAAAGCAAAATCAATAAAGACTGGTAAGAAAATTGTATTTATATTTTTTGAATTCAATACAGTAAAGACTTTTATCATTTCGTAAAAGGTTGTAAATGCTTCAAAGCTTTGTCAAGTCTCAGGAAGATGTGGAAGCTGGAAAGAAGTTAGCTTAAATAAGTGGAAATTATTTTATTTAAGCAAACAATTTCAGCGTTTATTTCTAAACAACATATAGAGTTTTGTGCAGTTCAGACAAAATATTTTTGTTGTATTTTTTGTGTCTCATGATGATGATGATTAATTTTTTCTTTCGTCTTCATATTAGATAAAACGTACGTATCCTTAGTACTTTAATTAAAACTTTAAATTGTTAAAGTAAACTATTAATATAATATATAATCGTTCATAAATTAATGACATCTAAAATTAATTAATTGATTGTTAAAAAGCACTAATTGTATTATTTAAGTACAAATATAAAAACGTAACTTTTCAAAATTTAATACTTATTTGGGCTTTACTTTAATATTAAATGTTTGTTACATTTCGGACCTTAACGACGTCATTAAAGATGCCTACTCCTTAACGACATATTTATGTAACGATACTGATTCAATTGTCCCCTAATATTGTCGATATTAAATATCCGTTATTCCCGAAGAATATGTTTCAGAAATATAGCTAAATATTCTATATAGTATTTTTGTTGTTTTTATTCCTGATTTACGCTTGTTTGTGTTTTGTAGGTATTCGAACACGATGATTGATTTCGTGTCCTTTTAATTGTTAATGAAAGTAGTTTTGTTAAAACAAAAAGATATACATACTAAAGCTTAAAGGAATTCGTGATAGTGTGGTTTCGACCCATGGGCCTCCGGGTTATGGGCCCAGCACGCTTCACTGCACCACACTGCTTATGTTTAGTTTTAATAAAATAACTCAAGTTAAAAATAGGATCAAATAGTATTAAGATTTTGCATGATGTAACTAATACAATTTAAAATACAGCAATAGGTTAAAAAGGCAAATAATAATTTATAAACAGTAGAGTCCAACCGAAACTAGGTTTTCCGGCCGAAACCGAAACCGAAACTCACGTGATCAAGCATAAAAATTCTTAAATACTAAAATATTGAGCTTTTATGCCTATTATTTGCTTTATTTAAGTCAAGGAATGGAAACAGTATATTAGCGTGTGGTAATCATTTATTTCAGTTGCTAATAATATTTTTATGTAACAAAATATTAAAATTTATGCATTATTTTCCAAATAAATTTCTCATAGCATGAGTACCAGTTATTAATAAATAAATTACTAATTGTGACTGTTGCATTAAAGACTAAGTATTGGTATTTTGAAATTTTACATTTAATACTTTCGTTTGTATTTGTAGTTCGAGGAGGGATCTAAAAGTTGTAAAATTAGATAAAATATAATGACTATGATAGCTTAATTATGTATTTTTCTACATAATCTCCGAGTCCACCTACACCAAGTCCAGCGTTCCAAGTTTCTAGTATTCAATCCCTTTAAAAAGGATTGTCTTGGTCCTGCAAAAAGGTCTCCACGGCATCGTTTTTGTTATATCTTAACTTAACAGTTAATCTTAACACATATTTCCTCTTAAATATTGTATCATTTGGAAAGAAGATGAAAATAGCCAGGCGCCAGATCTGGTGAATAGGGGGATGCTCAACCAATTGTACGCTAGGATGCTGAACGGTGCCATCGCTAATGCCAACCTATGCGCCGGTACGTTGTCAAGATGAAATAGCTCGCCCGTTCAAAGTTTGCCTCATTTCTTATCATCGATGGCATTTCTCAACCTCGTATTGAAGCTGCATAACCTGTTGTGATGGTTCCACGCTCCAGTAATCAATCAATAATATCAATTCGGTCCCAAAATATTGAAGCCATGCCCGCCGGACAATATACCACGGCCACGACATGAAGATCCTTCGGTCAGAGGATGACCGTTTCCATTACGAAGATTGCTGTTTTATCTACTGATTTAAAGAATAAACCCATGTTCATCCACTGTCACAAAACTAGATTGAAAGTTATTAGAATATTGTTAAAACTTGTCCAGCGACATTTCGAACTGTTATGTCGATTTTGTTTTGATTCTCAGCACTCATCTTGCGGAGACTTTTCTCATATTCAAAATTTGTGTCAATATGCGTTGAGTACATATGAAATGCTCGTTTATTAGATTAGGTATCAGATGTTAATTCTTTAATCCTAAAACAGTTTTTCGAATATGGCAACATACTTTATTGTTTCTTGTTGATTACTGGCTTCGATGGACGGCTGCAACCATGTTCATCTTCCGTGCTCGTTCCTACTCGAAATTAAGTAGCCCCTTTGCGACAATTGATTACTGACAGAGCAGACTCTCATGTTGCTTTGAGTCGAATAAATCTCTTGCGTTCTTAACTTTTAAACAGTGATTTTAATAACAAGATGCACTTAGTTTTTTCTATTTTCGAGAAAATTTCGCCTCACATAGCAAAAGTGACTATATTCAGAAAAAAGTAAAGAAACTCGTAGATTTTTATTAACACACAAATATCTAGTACGCTTTCCATTATTATTTGTATTTATTTTTGGTTACCAAGGAGTATATATGTTTTTCTCAGCTACAATTTGTTCCTCCTTGTCGTTCTAGAAGAATCGTCAATTTCTTTTAGGTAACTTGGAATGTTTGTCTGAACTAAAATCGACTGATGTGAGCTCGATTGTAGCAACGATACATTTAACTTTTGCTACTAATTTTTCTATTGCTTACGCGAATATTATACATTATTAAATAAAATGACTTTATAGATTTTATCGCGTTTATTTAAATGTCGGAAATTAAAATGTAAAAAACGCGATAAAATCCAAGTTATTTTATTTCGCATATTTTCAAATTGAAACCAGTTTCGGTTTCGGCAAAGTTTCTGCCAACTTCGCTGAATTTCAGTTTCGCGAAACTGAAATACGGCTGAAACTGATTTATGGTCGAAACTCGGCACCGAAACCAAACTCGAAAGTTCGGTCGGACACATAAACAGCAATTTAGCTCTCCACCTAACACATGCGAAAATGGAGACTGATTTACTCTTAGTGCTCCTACCAACACGTCGACGTTGAAGTAACCCATGTCAAATATAATTTAACTCAAATAACGACTGTCCTACCTCTCATATATTATATATGCATATTTGTTATACCCATTAAAGTGCTTACAGCAAACTTCAGCGTCTTTTTAGATCTGTTTCATAAATTATAAGAGTGTATTAACTTTGCAGCTGTTTACCTTTAGTTGTTATAGTTAGATTTAATAATTAATTAATTCTTTCATTTGTAATATTTTTACTTCACAGCTAATAAGCTTCTGGCATATTCAAATATACTAAAATGATGTTAAACATTCACTGAACACATTCTCATTTTTATCTTTAGTTCAGCCCTAGACGTATTTCGACAATACATTACAGGGTGTCCCATTTAGAATGGATAATCCTTGAGTGCCGCAAAGCACAGCTACCGGCACTCGAAAAAAAATCACAAAGAAAAAATTCCAACTGGTACTCAAGTTATGATTTTTTTAAACGTAAATCCATTTTTATGATGTTATTGTCAATTTATGTGCAGCGACTAAATTAATGAATTTGCTTACGTTTTTGGTGTTATATTACTCCTCACAGACTATACTATTACAAAAGTAATAAATAACATGAGTATCTATTGTACTTTTTAACAAAAATATATCAATTTTAATTTTTAGTATGAAATTTGATCACAAAATAATTTTGACAAAGTTTGAGAGTGTTTCATGTAAAAAAAAGTATGAAACCCAAGTGGCCAAGTATTTAAAAAATGCGCAGTTAATACAGTTTACAAAATGGTATAATACATCATTTTATCTAATACTATTACGAACTTATTGCTATTGAGATGCAAAAGGGTAAATACGACTAAAAAGAAACGATAAATATATTATTAAATTTTAATAATAAGAAATTGCAGGTGTACATAAACAATCTTTATTTATAACAGGTGTTCAAATTGTCTGCCACCGACTCTAATACACGCTCTACATCTTCTAATAAAGGCTCTACTAAGAAGCGTGCGTAGCGTCGTTCATTTATTTTTGAAGCGGCCTCTTGAACACGGCTGCGTAATTCCTCCAAATTTGAAATCGTTTTCGAGTACACCTCTTCCTTTAGGCAACCTCAGTAAAAAGTCAAGAGGGTTTAAATCTGAGGGATCGAGGAGGCACAAAATGGGACCCAAACGACCAATCCATTTATTTGGATATGTGCATTTAAATAAGAACGGACGTTTGCACCATAATGTGCAGGACAGCCATCATTCTGTAGCCAATGGATTCCCTTATCTCCTCAGGCACTTCTCCCAATAAGGTTGGGAGATCATTTTGTAAAAGTTTATAACTTTGGGAAGATAAATTTCCCAGCAGTTCGAAAGGACCAATAACTATCCCATTTAATATACCAGTCCAATAATTTATTTTGAACTGGTATTGCGACTCTCTTCTCGCATTAGATTTGGATTTGAGAGTTGCCAGCTGTGCAGATTATGCATATTAAGTATCCGTCTTTTTTAATGTAGATTCGTCGCTCCATAGAATTTTTTCAAAGAATTGTGGATTTTCTTCTATTTTGTCAAGCATTTGTCGACAAAAAATAATTTCTTGCATGGTAATCTCTCGGTTGCAGAGCTTGGACGCGTCTAATATGGTAAGGATGATATTTATTTATTTTCAGTACACGGTGCACGGTCGTTTTGGGATTCGGTGCGACGTGATATTACTTTGTAGAGGTAGATGGGTCTTGCTGAATTTCATCAAGCACAACATCTTGAGTATTAATATTCACTTGTCTTCCGGAGCTCGATACCACCAATGCCGCTGCCAGGTATTCTGCCATCCGAATAACAACTGTGGACTCGATGAAAACACGGTAATCTGGATGACGCGCATTAGGGTACCTTTCCTATAAAGGGCTGCAGCGCGCACGTTGCCCCACCTCACCATAGATGAAGTGCATATTGGCGTATTCTTGTGCCGTGTATTGAATGCGTCGCATTTTGATTCACAGAATCAGTCCAGATACAAGCCAAGGCGTCGTAAAATTACCAAACAAAGTCCAAATCAGTAAGCAAAACGGTAGTCAATAAAGTAGCCAGAAGTCGTCGTTATAACACTGAGTTCAAACTCACGGAGAAATGAAAGGAATGACACATGCGTTACCGAACAAGTCGAGAGACGCACTAAGTAAATGTCTTTGCTATGTGCCTGAAACCGATCGATGATGACCAAACCGGTCTACAGTGTAAAATGTTTGAACATAGTACTCTCCTCTCACTCACTCATACTCTACAAAATCAACCTATCCTTGTCTCTGTAAACAAAAATGGACGCTTGGGCCACGCTCAGGTAGTAAATAGTATTATTACACCGTCCCTAGTGCAATAAAAGTGACCCTTTTGTTACTGTTTAAGACTAGGTAATTGTTTTTCAATTTTCGTCTTAGTTACCCTTTTGCATCTCAATAGCAATAAGTTCGTAATAGTATTAGATAAAATGATGTATTATACCATTTTGTAAACTGTATTAACTGCATTTTTTTAAATACTTGGCCACTTGGTTTCCATACTTTTTTTACATGAAACACTCTCAAACTTTGTCAAAATTATTTTGTGATCAAATTTCATACTAAAAATTAAAATTGATATATTTTGTTAAAAAAGTACAATAGATACTCATGTTATTTATTACTTTTGTAATAGTATAGTCTGTGAGGAGTAATATAACACCAAAACGTAAGCAAATTCATTAATTTGCGTCGCTGTGCATAAATTGACAATAACATCATAAAAATGGATTTACGTTTAAAAAATCATAACTTGAGTACCAGTTGAATTTTTTCTTTGTGTATTTTTTCTGAGTGCCGGTAGCTGTGCTTTGCGGCGCTCAAGGATTATCCATTCTAAATGGGACAACCTGTATAAATGATATATAACATTACTGATTCATATCTTCATATAACTATGTATAAACGTACATAGAACACAGTATGTGTGATGTTATACTTTAGCATTACCATAAACCAAACATAAAACCCATTGTTCCAGCTAAACGAAATAGCTCTCCAAGGACCTAACTGCTCACAAAATTTATTAATTTCTCTTGAACTTACTGATGTCATTTGAGTTTTTTACAATAAGTAGTAAGCTGCCATACACTTAAGGGATAAGACATATAATTATAAAAAAAATCTAGACTTACTAAATATATATAATTTATCTGTTTAATTCGAAAACAGTTTATAAATATTATTTTACGTAGTCAAATTCATATGATCTAAGTTTATTAAATAGTATTTTAATAATATTAGGATTATCTTTATGTATAATAATAATACCCCTGGTTTTACTGATGTAAATGGTCTTCGGTGAACATTTTCCATCAGGTGACACTGCTTGTCTGCCTCTGTCAGAAATAATAAAATGTTCTGGATCCCACGGAGCTAGAGGTAACAGATGGTAGGATGGATGGGTATTGATTCAGGAAAATCTGCTGCCCAAGTATAGGCGCCAAAACGAAGGACTTGCTACAAATTAGCTTGCTTGCTAATTTGTCCGGAGGTGAAACGCAGCTAATATTAGTTAAGTAAGATGGGTTAATGCGAATTTAATAAAGAGTACAAAGTCTTCAAAACTCATAGTGAGCGCCTTGACGAATAGGCAACGACGAAACTTGAGCCGTTCTCAACTTTGTAATGATATGTGGTCATACTTACGTAGGTTAAGAAACAGAATCGAATGCAATTATTGAGAAGTCGATCCAATTATTTCTATTGCTTGCGCGAATATTATACATTATTTAATAAAGTCGATCCAATTTACTGAACTGATCTGCATTCAGGTCAGAAATAGCAGACGTCGATTAAAGGAAATATCAAAGACTGCACGAGCGCTATCTTTGTTTTTGAAGGTAAAAGGTTTTTTAATCTATAAAGAAACCGCATGCTACTGGTTACCTTTTGAGACACATGGGGTATTTGTCCGTTCCAACTAAGCGTGTCATCTATTGCCAAGCCAAGAGTTTTAACAGACTTGCTAAATGGTATAGTACAATTATTAAAAGAAATAGAAGGGAGAGTGCATAAATCTACTTTACTACCGTTGCGACTGTTTCCAACTAAGTTTACTGTTAAACCAAAATTATAAGACCATTTTTCATTTCTCGCTACATCTTCATTCAACTTCATTATGGTTGCAGGAGCATATCAATAGTTAACTGGGCTGACAGCTGGGCTGCAGATCATCGGCATAAAGATGATACGCACACTGAACTTCATTAGTGATAAAGTTTATGAAAATAGATATAACAAAGGGAGATAATACGCCTTGAGGGACTCCAAGCTATATTAAGCCAATCTGAAATGAATTCGTCAGAATATACAGCTTGCTGGCGACCTTGAAGATACGATGAGAACCATTCCAGTGCTTCTTCGAAAACCATTAAGTGAGTTAAGGATAGCTAATAGGATATCGTGACTGACGACATTAAAGGCGTTCGAAAAATAAATTAAGACCATTACCGTTATCATGGTGCTCTCAATGCTAGCTATAATGTCGCCAGTCACTTTAAGAAGTACGGTAGTAGTGTTGAGACCAGGGCGAAATCCAGATTGTAGCGGATTTATCAAGTTGTTACTATGAACAAAATGAGAAAATTGTTTTAGGACACATGACTCAATTATCTTACATAGGTATGGAAGAATGGAGATAGCCCATAATAATCAGAAAGGGAAGGATTAGAACATTTAGAGATAGGACGAACCAAGTCTTTACGCCATGAGGATGGACAAGTCCCCATTTCTAGGAAAAGTTTAAAATGTGCATGCATGTGGCAGGAAAAATATGAATAAGGATAAGGAATCATCATACGTCGGTCGATGGTATCTGATCCAACAGCGTTTTTTTGATAATCAGGATAGCTCTCTTGATTTCGTCCAAAGACACTGGAGAAAAGTAAAACGAACTAACGTCAGGACGCGTTAGACCATTTAAAAATGAAATTGTTTTTGCAGTGGTTATATGATCCATCAAAGGAATGTTGGTAAAGTGACGATTCAAGTCATTTATCTGAGTTGAGGAAGAGAGGTTTGCAACACGCGTTTTACCAACACCAAGAGCAACTTCCACGTGTCGGCGGGGTTAGAATAAGAGATACTATCAAGGATATTTCGGCGTTTGGCATTGCGTATCGTCTGATTACACCTATTTCTGACACTTTTGTACGGAGTCCAGTTAACATCAGTACGGTCTTTTTATATTTATAATTATAAAAGATATGTATATTTATGAAAGGCCCGGTCCCTGCGTCTCATTATTTTTTTAATTTCATCATTTGATATAACAAAACAAAATTAATTAAACTCTTGCCTACCAGTTTGAAAAGAAAAGAAAAGAAAAGAAAGTTGAAAAGAATAATACGGCGGCATAATTACGTAATATTGTTGTTTTCATAATTGCAAGTGCTGTTAAAGTTACATTTACATTTTTCACTTGCCGTGCTACCGTACGAAGGAAACTACTTTGAGAGATTCTTCTATATTTAATTCCATGACATATAAAAATTTGTTTTGGCCTGGAAATCATACTTGCGATGATAAAGGCGTAAATTTGCATTATTCGTTTGAAATTCATAAGTCCTATGTGAAAAACTCACGCTTTGTGATATTTTGATAGCAGGCAAAAATTTCTATTCAAATTAACGTAGTGTTTTACTTATCGTCGTCATCATCACACAAGTCTTGTCAGTCCACTGCTGGACGTAGGCCTAAAATAATGCACGCCACCGCTTGCTACACTCCAGAATCTTCCGACACCAGCGGTCACCGGTTCTGCGACTTATAAGACCGACCCACTGACACTTTAGCTTACTAATCCGGTGGGCTATATCGGTGACTCTGGTTCTCCGACGGATCACATCATTTCTGATGCGGTCCTTCAGAGATACTCTGAGAATATTGCGAGCAATGGGGAGGGCTCTCCATAGCTCTCAAGCAACTTTAAATTTGAGGACCAGTCGAACCGTAAGTTGGACAGTTACGGTTCGACAGTCGACACCGTAAGTTATGACAGGTAGGACGCACTGATCGGCACAGCGGTATTGGTGACGAGAAAGCTCGACGAAGCTTATGAAAAGCTGCAGTATGTGTTAGTATAAATTGATAATTCATATTCTTTGATAGAGCTTAATAAGCATTCGATCTGAAGAAAGCCTAGTATAAAATTATATCTATGTATATCTTGTAGAGAAAGTATAAATACGAATCTTGAAGCTACTAAAAGTTGTACGTCACTAATGACATAATGCGCAGCTTAAAGAACTTGAGCTAATTAATTTAGCGCTGTTAAGGAAATTGCACTTAGAGTATTAAATCTCATCTAGAAGATTGTAATGTAAATTTGAAACTGCTTGGTATTTATCTTTTCAATTCATTAACAGTTGTTTGAAATATTTATAATTTCTTAAAAGTATTTTATCCGTAAATACAGCTTTTGATTAAATTTTACAATATCCTAAGCCATAAAGACAACGTGTGCTCTTCATTGCATTTTCAATCTCAATATGTTTTAAGGTATTCATTTGATCAAAATTTTATCTATGACGTTTTATGCACAAATAGTGAAGAAAAATGCCTGTTTGCAATTTTTAAAAATGTTTACATTAAAATTCTTATTGTTAGTTATTCTTAAAATATAGATATTTGCCTTTGCTGACTTTATTGTAGGCAAATTTAAGTAGTACAGTTATTTAGAACATAGTTTAATCTATCTCTTATGATCGAGGCATCGCTTGCTATTTAATCCTTTGAGCTTTTGATTTTGCGCAGTAATTTTCTTAATTTCTTAAGTATCTATACCTACTATTAGTCGAAAGTCGAAGAAACAGTAGAATTTACACACTACTGATTTTCGATAGAAATAGGCGTCGAGATGGTACTACCTCTGACGAAGAATGTAATCTACCACCTTAACATTTATAAATTACACTTAAGTCTGAACAACAACTATTTTATTTCCAAGCTGATAAACAAAATGGCAAACAACAAAATTGATAAATAAAATTGCAAATTGCGATTTACGCTTAAAAATCACCACGTTTTAATCAATAGCCATGGGTATGGGCGATGCATACATCCATTGTTTACTACACGTAATATAAACTATGTCAAAACTTCATATTAACCTATGTATAATCACGTAAAGAAATAATGCTATTTTGAAATAAATTAAGGAGAACGACTAACATCAGTCTGAGTTTGCAGTATTCTTGTCTCTTGGAACATAAATAGATGCTGAGATATTAGTATGACAATGAGAAGTGACATTGTAGTATTATTTTCTATTGCAAAAGTGTCTCATCTAGCAAGACAATTTCCAAATGGGAGGCGATATGCTCTACACGGAGTGTCAATCAAATCAAAACATTGCTGAATAGTCATTCTTTTGCTCTGTAGCATAAATAAACGCCTGTATTTAATTACCCCCAATTTTCTATTACAAAGTGATATCATGCCGACAAAAGCCCATCTGACGCTCAATTCAGTACTTAATAATTAGCTTAATTCTCTTAAAGATTCTTAAGAATCAAAAGTCCAAAAACGGCCTTTAGACCTATTCAATTTTAGATATTTGCACGAAATACAGTTACAGATTACAAACATTGTAAAAGCGTCTATGGCTGACATAAACTACGTTTAATTTTCACTGTTTTACTTTGTGGATTTAACCCTGGAAAGAATTTTGAACGTCAAATATAATTTTGAATAATTAAACGCGATAAAATTCGTCAGACTGTATTAATTATTTTGTTAAAGGTAATGTTTTATATACTTCTCGAAATATTTTGAATATTTTTACAAAATATCTTTTCTTTATATCGTTTAACCAATTCTGACAGTTCTTTTAAAGCATTGCGAGTAATTGTACAAATGATTATAGTCCTTATTACAAATAAGGAAAAGGAAAAATTGTTTTTATTGCTTCCAAATGCTATATAATATTTTAAATAATTAAACCGGCAAAATCCGTAAGACTGTATTAATTATTTGGTTAATGATAGCGTTTGTATACTTCTTGAAATATTTCGAATATTTTTAGAAAATATCCCTTCTTTATATCATTTTACCAATCCTAACAGATCTTTATATTAATTTCACAAATCAAAATAGTCCTTATTAAAAATAAACAGTACGATTTATAATATTAACTACGAAAACATTTCTCTGCAAATCTAAAACATGTGCCTGGAAAATTTTATATAAAATTAATTTAGGTTTTGCCGTAAAACAACAGTGTATTAACAGAATATAATATTTTCTTTACACTAAATGAAACTAAGGAATAAGAAAATATCCTTAAATGATTGTTATATTTATTTAAGCAATTAAAATATTTTAGTATTTTTAAACTATTAGGCCAGTAGTTTTGAACTGTAAACTCTAATTGAACATGATACCATATTGTGCTCGAAGCGGTTTGTGGCTCTCAAAGTTGGTGTGTTGCTAGCTACCCAATGTAAATTACGACACATGTCTATAATGGCGTTTTTAATTTATCCGTTATTTATTCCTATGCTTACAAACAATTTTTTTTCATATGTTTATATGAAATTAATACGTTTCTAAGCATAGGAATACGGAATCCCGTATACACCAAAATTTACTTTTGCTTTCTGTTGAAGGTTTTAAAAAGGTAACTTACTTAAAAAAAAAATAGGAATTTTTATGTACGTAACTATATTTTAATAATATTACATTTCATTTTAATTCATACTAAACAAAAACAAGGTCAATTGAGTTTTAAGGTTTTAACCTTAATACAATAATTATAAATACAGATAAAAAATTAAATAAATTAGGTAAGTATTAAAAAAGTCCCCTAAACCAGTAATGAGTATTTTAATATCATCCTTAAATATGGTATGTCAATAAATTTCCTTTTGGTTTTAATTTTCAAACTCCCCAAGGACATCGTTAGAATAATAAGAAGGGAGAGTTATTACCAGCTTAAAGGAGCATCATACGAGTTTCGGCAATGAAGGAATTAACACAACATTACTTTTTAAAAATGTTTTATTGCTTTTCCACCAACCAACCAATCATTGAAGCAACCATTCAGTCGTAAATTAAAACTCTAAGTTTCGGTCTCCAAAATGGCGGTTTTGTAGGCGTTCACTTCTTCTTAAGGTGACCACACGATTTATTCTTTATTTTAGGAAATATAAAAATCATTAGGGCTCAGGTCAGGGCTGTGCGGAGGATGGTCCAATAAATCTAGTTTTCTTGCTATCTAAATGCCTATATATATATTGTTTTTAACTATGGAATGAGACAATATTCTTGATTGTTATATCTACTTAAACAATGAATTTTTTGTACAAACCTTAGCATAACCTTAATTTCATTACATTTCAGCTTTGAATTGAAAACTAATTGAATATGAAAACATATTGTGCTCGAAGCGGTTTGTGGCTCTCAAAGTTGGTGTGTTACTTACTCCCTAAATTAAGTTACGACATATGTCTATGATGGCGTTTCTGAATCAGTATTTAGTATCAAAAGTATAGTGCTTTAAAATGTACATTAATGAATTAACAATTCAAATGAATTTCCTTTCGGTTTTATTTACAAACTCCCCGAGGATATCAAGAGAATAACAAGACGAGGCAAGTTATTACCGTACAGAATTTATGATGATGTATTAACATCATCATAAATTCTGATTATAATTATAAATAAGCTTTAAGATGCGTTATTAATTTAAGAAAATTTTGAAGAAACATTGTGCACGTCTTAAATTATGTTTTTATTTATAAGGTATCTAACACATTACCTTTACATTTTTAATTATATGGCATAAATTATGATTATGTAGCATATTTATATTTGTCGTAAAAATTTATGCATTTGTCGATTTGTATTTTGATATATATACAATTTGAAGACGGACAATTACGTTATAACATAGAACTTTAACTATAACATACAACAACAGTGTTATGAATACAAAAGCAACATTGTGGTTTGTGGTGGTTTTAGACAGAGCTTTTGTTTATGCGATGTCTTTTGATACAATTGCTGTTTGAAAATACATACACCATATCACAAAAATATGTTTCAAAGTTTCTGCTCGACATACTAAAGAGTAGTACCTATTTTAATTTTTGTTGAAATGTTATAAAATAAATCAATCCTAATAAGAGATATACAAAATATACTACGTTTTGTAGCGCTCATAACAATGAAAAGGTCAAGTGTTCTTGCGGTTCGGTGTCAAGATGCCGCATTAATCCAGTGCTTTGACGTCAGGTATGTTTATATACAGGATATACTTGTTATTTCCAATAATTAGATTTTTTGGTTGTTAGATATTAGAAATGAATTATTCTGAAACAATATTAGAATATATGATGATAATTGATTTACTGAGTAAAATATTCACAATAATATAAAATTTCAATACAGTGATAGCGTCGATTTTTATAAAAAAAGATCGTTAATAATATTGCTATACATTTTATTTTTGAGAATACGACTATATCACAAATAAGTAAAGTTCGTCTTATGGTATAATGCTGCGACAAGTCAATAAAAGATTCGAGAAGACCGAATAGGAAAGTACCACTGGGGTGCCACCAAGCGCAAGTGTTTTCCGCTTTTAAGGGTACTGTTGCGAGCCCAATTAATAGGTGAACGAGACGCAAAATCAATTACCAGTTGAACCTGCTCGTACCGTCACCTGAGTGAATGAAAAAAAAAGAGCGCTCTTTATTGTTTTCTAAAGACATCACGAAGCATTCATAGATAAAAATATTCAGTTTAAAGCTTACAAGTAGCATATTGAATTTTAGATTGACTGGCCTACCTATAAATTGGTATATCGAAATCTAAAGTTCTTTAATGCATTTCAAAGAAAGGTATTATTAAGGTATTATTTCTACTTCAAATGAAAGGGAATGGACATGAAAAGTGAGATTAGATTTCAGCCAATATCCGTTTTGGGCTCAGATTTATTTTGAGGTTCTATCATACCCTATGTTGTATATTACAAGCAAAACCCTCATCATCGGAATATTAAATCCTCAGAGACTTTTATTTCACGTAAATAGAATCTGTTCACATGGAACGTTTTGATTAAGCCATTTAGCTTTACTTTAGGTATGGTTTTTGTATTGATATTTTATATTGCTGTATCTCTTTTAAAAGTATTATTTATGTTTCAACCATTTTGTTGGAATATCTATGCCCTTCTTGAAAAATATTTATAACAGAAAAGTTTTCATCACAACTTGTGTTCAATACACCTAAAATAAAATATATTGAACATCCTTATATGCTTTACTCATTAACGTACAGTTAATTTAACGTACAGTTTAAGGGTAGTTTCTGTATTATCACCTATTGACGTAAAGAAAGAGGTAAAGGTCTAACTGAAGAATAAATGTTTACACTACATACATACAGATAGCCTACGAAATTAAAACATAAACACCGTATCATCGTATTTCTAAATAAATACCCAATATCAAAAATGGCCATTATGTAATAAATATTAAAAAAATACTTTTAGTCCGGTTTAATGTCTTAAACGAAATGCACAAATTGAATGAATGCAATTATTTTTAGAATGTGTTAGCGTTAAAAATACTTAAAAAAATCGGTATATATGGATCATGTACATATTACATTAACAGAAAGGCCTTCTTTGAATAGGGAATTCTCTTTCACTCCCTTCCTCAATATCGGGTGAGGCATTTCCTTTGAAAATGAGTGAATGATGTACAAACCGAAATGAAAGAGCGTTTGTACGAACGAGACGTAGATAACGTTTATTTGAAAGTTCAGATGTTTCATATAAGGTAAGAATTCCGTAAAATGTTACTGAATATTGTTTTAAAACAATTGTAATTATATTCATCCTATGATACTAACAAGAGTAAATAATCTTCTATTCATTATATGCTATAATCTAGTTATATTTTTAATGTTTTATTCCAGCCTAGCAAAGCATTAGGGCTAGGTAAAAGACTAAGTAATGTAATGCGTCATAAACATGTCCTAAACAGACACTAATACTTTTAACAGCATAGATGGGGTTAGGCATAAAGATCTTTAAGACTAATTTTATTTTCATGAGCAATTTCATGTACATTATATTAAGTGTCCAAATCTAAACACATAATTACTCACTTACAGATCAGTTCATATAAATGTCAATTAGTCTCAACGCCAGATACACCAGATATATTGATTTATTTAGAAACCAGTTTCGTTTGGGGCCTAAAGGACTTGATAATAAAATTGAAATTATATCGTATGTCTGTTGTCCTTGGCTTTACACACACAGGATTAGAATTCTGTTGGGTTTAATCTTTGTGATAGTGTTGTTTTGTAATTTGATAGATATATCGAAAGCAATCATGCAATTGTTTATAAAACAAGTAAGTCCATGCATCTGATAGGAATTATAAAACTCAGGATGTCACAATCATTGTTACCAATAGTTATAGGGCGTCTATTTACTTAAACATTACTGACATCCATTATCTTAATTTATTTTTATTTACATTTATCAATCTGATGTTCAAAGTCTGACATTCAAAAGTCACGTTAATGAATTTTTCTCATTTTCCGCTTCTTAGAGATATTACCATTGAAATTTTATTGGTGTATTCTTAATTGAATTTTTTATTTAATAATAGTGAGTAATGAAAATTTAAAATATATTGTAAGTAATAAGCACATTATGCTTCGTATAAAAATCTAGGAGAACTAATTATATTTATGTCCTATTTAGGTAAAATGTGTTTCATAATTAAAATATATAAAATTCAAACAGGCAACGCATCGTCACATACAAATTAAAAATAAGGTTGAGATAAATTCTGCAAAAATGTTTGAATTCACAAATGTCGATTTATCATTAGCTTTTTAGATAGTACTAGCAAGATAGTGTGTCACTAAATTAAAACGGAATATTAGGCATATGTATACTATATTTCATTACTTAAATACACAGTTTTACGCTTATTAGCTCAGTTTATTTAGTTAGAGCCCAATACGACGTGAAGACTCTATTTTTGCTCTTTTAATGGTCACGAGACAGGCTGCCTGGTTGTTAAAACCTGTTAGAATTGAAAAATATATATTTTACAAAACTTTTGTAATAAAAATAATCATATATATTTTCATTTTAATTAAAGTTAAAAAAAATGCAAATTTATGAGTTACTGCGTGTAGACAATGTCATCGATCGAAATAAAAATGAAGACTATTCTTTGTCAAACTACGTAGCATAAAAATATAGCGATAAAATAACATTGTGATGGTTTTTTACCTTGAACTGTAATCAGTATTGATTAAAGTCGCGTATATATACTAAAAATTTAGAATGTCTTGACAATTATTTAGTAACTTATTTTTTTTCAAAATAAATATTTATCATTACAGGTTTTCCCGAGTTAATATGATATCCCTTAAATAGAGAATTCACGCAAGTGCCTCGTACACGAATCGCCTGGCAAAGTAAAATTTCTATTATGGAGCTCTAAACGCGCGTACATGCTAAAAGTACTCGTAGTATGTTCGCTGTATTCCATACGACTGCCACTCTGCGAATAAAGACTGGAAAGAAAATTGTATTTATATTTTTTGAATTCAATAGTGAAACGACTTTTATCATTTCGTAAAAGGTTGTAAATGCTTCAAAGCTTTGTTAGTCTCAGAAAGATGTGGAAGCAGGTAAGAAGTTAGCTTAAATAAGTGGAAATTATTTTATTTAAGCTAACAATTTTAGCGTCTATTGATTCTAAACAACATATAGAGTTTTGTGCAGTTCAGACAAAATATTTTTGTTGTATTTTCTGTGGCTCATGATGATGATGATTCAATTTTTCTTATGTCTTCGTATTAGATAAAAAAGTACGTATCCTTAGTACTTTAATTAAAACTTTAAATTGTTAAAGTAAACTATTAATATAATATATAATCGTTAATAAATTAATGACATTTAAAATTAATTAATTGATTGTTAAAAGCACTTATATTATTATTCAAGTACAAATATAAAAAATATATAACTTTCAAAATTAAATACTTATTTGGCCTTTACTTTTTAATATTAAATGTTTGTTACATTTCGGGACCTTAACGACGTCATTAAAGATGCCTATTCCTTTAACGACATATTTACTAACGATACTGATTCAATTTTCCCCTAATATTTTCGATATTAAATATCCGTTATTCCTGAAGAATATGTTTCAGAAAATACAGAGCTAAATATTCTTATAGTATTTTTGTTGTTTTTTATTCGCTTGATTTACGGCTTGTTTGTGATTTTGTAGGTATTCGAACACGATGAGTGATTTTGTGTTCTTTTTAATTGTTCATGAAGTAGTTTTGTTAAAACAAAAAGATATACATACTAAAGCTTAAAAAGGAATTCCGTAGCATAGTGTGATTTCGACCCATGGACCTCCGGGCTATGGGCCCAGCATGCTTCCACTGCACCACACTGCTTATGTTTATTTTTAATAAAATAACTTCAAGTTAAAAATAGGATCAAATAGTATTAAGATTTTTGCTATAATATAACCAATACAATTTAAAATACAGCAATAGGTTAAAAAAAGGCAAATAATAATTTATAAACAGTAGAGTCCGACCGAAACTGGTTTTCCGGCCGAAACCGAAACCGATCAAGCATAAAAATTCTTAAAATACTAAAATATTGAGCTTTTATGCCCATTATTTTACTTTATTTAAGTCAAGGAATGGAAACAGTATATTAAGCGTGTGGTAATCATTTATTTCAGTTGCTAATAATATTTTTATGTAACAAAATATTAAAAATATATGCATTATTTTCCAAATAAATTTCTCATAGCATGAGTACCAGTTATTAATAAATAAATTACTAATTGTGACTGTTGCATTAAAGACTAAGTATTGGTATTTTGAAATTTTACTAATTAATACTTTCGTTTGTATTTGTAGTTCCGAGGAGGGATCAAAAAGTTGTAAAAATGAGATAGAATATAATGACTATGATAGCTTAATTATGTATTTTTCTACATAATCTCCGAGTCCACCTACACACCAAGTCCAGCGTTCCAAGTTTCCAAGAGTTCAATCCCTTTAAAAAAAAGGATTGTCTTGGTCCTGCAAAAAGGTCTCCACGGCATCGTTTACTTGTTATATCTTAACTTAACAGTTAATCTTAACACATGTTTCCTCTTAAGTATTGTATCAATTTGGAAAGAAGATGAAAAATAGCTAGGCGCCAGATCTGGTGAATAGGGGGATGCTCAACCAATTGTACGCTAGCATGCTGAACGGTGCCATCGCTAATGCCAACCTATGCGCCGGTACGTTGTCAAGATGAAACAGCTCGCCCGTTCAAAGTTTGCCTCATTTCTTATCATCGACGGCATTTCTCAACCTCGGTATTGAAGCTGCATAACCTGTTATGATGGTTCCACGCTCCAGGTAATCAATCAACAATATCAATTCTGAGTCCCAAAATATTGAAGCCATACCCCGGCCAGGCAATATACCACGGCCACGGCATGAAGATCCTTCGGGTCAGCGAGGATGACCGTTTCCATTGCGAAGATTGCTGTTTTATCTACTGATTTAAAGGATAAACCCATGTTTCGTCCACTGTCACAAAACTAGATTTAAAGTTATTAGAATATTGTTAAAACTTGTCCAACGATATTTTCGAATTGTTATGTCGATTTTGTTTTTGATTCTCGGCACCCATCTTGCGGAGACTTTTCTCATATTCAAAATTTGTGTCAATATGCGTTGAGTACATATGAAATGCTCGTTTATTAGATTAGGTATCAGATGTTAATTCTTTAATCGCTAAAAACAGTTTTTCGAATATGGCAACATACTTTTATTGTTTCTTGTTGATTACTGGCTTCGATGGACGGCTGCAACCATGTTCATCTTCCGTGCTCGTTCTCCCTACTCGAAATTAAGTAGCCCACTTTGCGACAATTGATTACGACAGAGCAGACTCTTCTCATGTTGCCTTTGAGCCGCAATAAATCTCTTGCGTTCTTAACTTTTTTAAACAGTGATTTTTAATAACAAGATCGCACTTAGTTTTCTCTATTTTCGAGAAAATTTCGCCTCACTTAGCAAAGAAATGACTACATTCAGAAAAAAAGTAAAGAAACTCGAAGATTTTTTTATTAACACAACAAATATCTGAGCTACGCTTTCCAGTATTATTTGTATTTATTTTTTGGTTGCCAAGGAGTATATATGTTTTTCTCGCTACAATTTGTTCCTCCTCGTCGTTCTAGAAGAATCGTTAATTTCTTTTAGGTAACTTGGAATGTTTGTCTGAACTAAAATCGACTGATGTGAGCTCGATTGTAGCAACGATACATTTAACTTTTGCTACTATAATTATTTCTATTGCTTACGTGAATATTATACATTATTAAATAAAATGACTTTACAGATTTTATCGCGTTTATTTAAATGTCGGGAAATTAAAATGTAAAATAAACGCGATAAAATCCGTAAAGTTATTTTATTTCGCTATATTTTCAAATTGAAACCAGTTTCGGTTTCGGCAAAGTTTCGTGCCAAACTTCAGCCGAATTTCAGTTTCGCGAAACTGAAATTACGGCTGAAACTGATTATGGCGAAACTCGGCCAAACTCGAAACCGAAACCTAAAGTTCGGTCGGACACTAATAAACAGCAACTTAACTCTGCCACCTAACACATGCGAAAATGGAGACTGATTTACTCTTAAGTGCTCCTACCAACACGTCGACGTTGAAGTAACCCATGTCAAATATAATTTTAACTCCAAATAACGGCTGTCCCTTACCCTCTAATATATTATATATGCATGTTTGTGTGTATACCCATTAAGTAAGTGCTTGCAGCAAACTTCAGCGTCTTTTTAGATCTGTTTCATAAATTATAAGAGTGTATTAACTTTTCAGCTGTTTACCTTTAGTTGTTATAGTCAGATTTAATAATTAATTAATTCTTTCATTTGTAATATTTTTTTGCTTCACAGCAATAAGCTTCTGGCATATTCAAATATACTAAAATGATGTTAAACATCACTAAACACATTCTCATTTTTTATCTTTAGTTCATCCCTAGACGTATTTCGACATACATATACAGGGTGTCCCATTTAGAATGGATAATCCTTGAGTGCCGCAAAGCACAGCTACCCGGCACTCGAAAAAAATACACAAGAAAAAAATTCCAACTGGTACTCAAGTTATGATTTTTTAAACGTAAATCCATTTTTATGATGTTATTGTCAATTTATGTGCACAGCGACCAAATTAATGAATTTGCTTACGTTTTTGGTGTTATATTACTCCTCAAGACTATACTATTACAAAAGTAATAAATAACATGAGTATCTATTGTACTTTTTAACAAAAATATATCAATTTTAATTTTTAGTATGAAATTTGATCACAAAATAATTTTGACAAAGTTTGAGAGTGTTTCATGTAAAAAAAGTATGGAAACCCAAGTGGCCAAGTATTTAAAAAATGCGCAGTTAATACAGTTTACAAAATGGTATAATACATCATTTTATCTAATACTATTACGAACTTATTGCTATTGAGATGCAAAAGGGTAAATACGACTAAAAAGAAACGATAAATATATTATTAAATTTAATAATAAGAAATTGCAGGTGTACATAAAACAATCTTTATTTATAACAGGTGTTCAAATTGTCTGCCACCGACTCTAATACACGCTCTACATCTTCTAATAAAGGCTCTACTAAGAAAGCGTGCGTAGCGTCGTTCATTTATTTTGAAGCGGCCTCTTGAACACGGCTGCGTAATTCCTCCAAATTTGAAATCGTTTTCGAGTACACCTCTTCCTTTAGGCAACCTCAGTAAAAAGTCAAGAGGGTTTAAATCTGGGATCGAGGAGGCCACAAATGGGACCCAAACGACCAATCCATTTATTTGGATATGTGGCATTTAAATAAGAACGGACGTTTGCACCATAATGTGCAGGACAGCCATCATTCTGTAGCCAATGGATTCCCTTATCTCCTCAGGCACTTCTCCCAATAAGGTTGGGAGATCATTTTGTAAAAGTTTAAGTAACTTTGGGAAGATAAATTTCCGCAGTTCGAAAGGACCAATAACTATCCATTTAATATACCAGTCCAATAATTTATTTTGAACTGGTATTGCGACTCTCTTCTCGCATTAGATTTGGATTTGAGAGTTGCCAGCTGTGCAGATTATGCATATTAAAGTATCCGTCTTTTTTAATGTAGATTCGTCGCTCCATAGAATTTTTTCAAAGAATTGTGGATTTTCTTCTATTTTGTCAAGCATTTGTCGACAAAAAATAATTTCTTGCATGGTAATCTCTCGGTTGCAGAGCTTGGACGCGTCTAATATGGTAAGGATGATATTTATTTATTTTCAGTGCACGGTGCACGGTCGTTTTTGGGATTACGGTGCGACGTGATATTTCTCTTGTAGAGGTAGATGGGTCTTGCTGAATTTCATCAAGCACAACATCTTGAGTATTAATATTCACTTGTCTTCCGGAGCTCGTACCACCAATGCCGCTGCCAGGTATTCTGCCATCCGAATAACAACTGTGGACTCTGATGAAAACACGGTAATCTGGATGACGCGCATTAGGGTACCTTTCCTATAAGGGCTGCAGCGGCACGTTGCCCCCACTCACCATAGATGAAGTGCATATTGGCGTATTCTTGTGCCGTGTATTGAATGCGTCGCAT
This sequence comes from Lamproptera curius, assembly GCA_029286875.1. Classification (NCBI taxonomy): domain Eukaryota; kingdom Metazoa; phylum Arthropoda; class Insecta; order Lepidoptera; family Papilionidae; genus Lamproptera; species Lamproptera curius. The sequence goes on from JAGSMT010000594.1 coordinate 68,138, forward strand.
TTTGATTCCAGAATCAGTCCAGATACAAGCCAAGGCGTCGTAAAATTACCAAACAAAGTCCAAATCAGTAAGCAAAACGGTAGTCCAATAAAGTAGCCAGAAGTCGTCGTTATAACACTGATTCAAACTCACGGAGAAATGAGAAAGGAATGCACCATGCGTTACCGAACAAGTCGAGAGACGCACTAAGTAAATGTCTTTGCTATGTGCCTGAAACCGATCCGATGATGACCAAACCGGTCTACAGTGTAAAATGTTTGAACATAGTACTCTCCTCTCACTCACTCATACTCTACAAAATCAACCTATCCTTGTCTCGTGTAAACAAAAATGGACGGCTTGGGCCACGCTCAGGTAGTAAATAGTATTGTTACACCGTCCCTAGTGCAATAAAAGTGACCCTTTTGTTCTGTTTAAGACTAGGTAATTGTTTTCAATTTTCGTCTTAGTTACCCTTTTGCATCTCAATAGCAATAAGTTCGTAATAGTATTAGATAAAATGATGTATTATACCATTTTGTAAACTGTATTAACTGCATTTTTTTAAATACTTGGCCACTTGGTTTCCATACTTTTTTACATGAAACACTCTCAAACTTTGTCAAAATTATTTTGTGATCAAATTTCATACTAAAAATTAAAATTGATATATTTTGTTAAAAAAGTACAATAGATACTCATGTTATTTATTACTTTTGTAATAGTATAGTCTGTGAGGAGTAATATAACACCAAAAACGTAAGCAAATTCATTAATTTGCGTCGCTGTGACATAAATTGACAATAACATCATAAAAATGGATTTACGTTTAAAAAATCATAACTTGAGTACCAGTTGGAATTTTTTTTTGTGTATTTTTTCGAGTGCCGGTAGCTGTGCTTTCGGCGCTCAAGGATTATCCATTCTAAATGGGACAACCTGTATAAATGATATATAACATTACTGATTCATATCTTCATATAACTATGTATAAACGTACATAGAACACAGTATGTGTGATGTTATACTTTGCATTACCATAAACCAAACATAAAACCCATTGTTCCAGCTTAACGAAAAGCTCTCCAAGGACCTAATTGTTTACTAAATTTATTAATTTCTCTTGAACTTTTTTGAGTTTTTAACAATAAGTAGTAATCTGTCATACACTTAAAGGATACGACATATAATTTAAAAAAATCTAGACTTACTAAATAAATTTAATTTTTTCTGTTTAATTCGAAAACGGTTAGTTTATAAATACCATTTATCGTAGTCAAATTCATATGAACTAAGTTTATTAAATAATATTATAATAATATTAGGATTATCTTTATGTCATTAATGATACCCCTGGTTTTACTGATGTAAATGGTCTCGGTGTACATTTTCCAACAGGTGACACTGCTTGTCTGCCTCTGTCAGAAATAATAAAAATGTCCTGGATCCCATGGAGCTAGAGGTAACAGATGGTAGGATGGATGTGTATTAGATTCAGGAAAATCTGCAGCCCAAGTATAGGCGCCAAAACGAAGGACTTGCTACAAATTAGCTTGCTTGCTAATTTGTCCGGAGGTGAAACGCAGCTAATATTAAGTTAAGTAAGATGGGGTTAATGCAGAATTTAATAAAGAGTACAAAGTCGTCAAAACTCTTAGTAAGCGCCTTTGACGAATAGGCAACCACGAAACTTGAGCCGTTCTCAACTTTGTAAAGATATGTGGTCATACTTACGTAGGTTAAAACAGAATCGAATGCAATTATTGAGAAGTCGATCCAATTATTTCTATTGCTTGCGCAAATATTATACATTATTTAATAAAGTCGATCAAATTTACTGAACTGATCTGCATTCAGGTCGAAATAGCATAGGTCGTCGATTAAAGGAAATATCAAAGACTGCACGAGCGCTATCTTTGTTTTTGAAGGTAAAAGGTTTTTTAATCTATAAAGAAACCGCATGCTACTGGTTACCTTTTGAGACACATGGGGTATTTGTCCGTTCCAACTAAGCGTGTCATCTATTGCCAAGCCAAGATTTTTAACAGACTTGCTAAATGGTATAGTACAATTATTAAAAGAAATAGAAGGGAGAGTGCATAAATCTACTTTACTACCGTTGCGACTGTTTCCAACTAAGTTTACTGTTAAACCAAAATTATAAGACCATTTTTCATTTCTCGCTACATCTTCATTCAACTTCATTATGGTTACAGGGAGCATAGCAATAGTTAACTGGGCGGACAGCTGGGCTGCAGATCATCGGCATAAAGATGATACGCACACTGAACATCATAAGTGATAAAGTTTATGAAAATAGATAATAACAAAGGGAGATAATACCGCCTTGAGGGACTCCAGCAGCTATATTAAGCCAATCTGAAATGAATTCGTCAGAATATACAGCTTGCTGGCGACCTTGAAGATACGATGAGAACCATTCCAGTGCTTCTTCGAAAACCATTAAGTGGTTAAGGATAGCTAATAGGATATCGTGACTGACGACATTAAAGGCGTTCATTAAGCGTAAAAATAAATTAATCGTTATCATGGTGCTCTCAATGCCAGCTATAATGTCGCCAGTCACTTTAAGAAGTACGGTAGTAGTGTTGAGACCAGCGTGAAATCCAGATTGTAGCGGATTTATCAAGTTGTTACTATGAACAAAATGAGAAAATTGTTTTAGGACACATGACTCAATTATCTTACATAGGTATGGAAGAATGGAGATAGGCCCATAATAATCAGGAAGGGAAGGATTAGAACATTTAGAGATAGGACGAACCAAGTCTTTACGCCATGAGGATGGAAAAGTCCCCATTTCTAAGGAAAAGTTTATAATGTGCATGCATGTGGCAGGAAAAATATGAATAAGGATAGGAATCATCATACGTCGGTCGATGGTATCTGATCCAACAGCGTTTTTTTTGATAATCAGGATAGCTCTCTTGATTTCGTCCAAAGACACTGGAGAAAAGTAAAACGAACTAACGTCAGGACGCGTTAGACCATTTAAAAATGAAATTGTTTTTGCAGTGGTTATATGATCCATCAAAGGAATGTTGGTAAAGTGACGATTCAAGTCATTTATCTGAGTTGAGGAAGAGAGGTTTGCAACACGCGTTTTACCAACACCAAGAGCAACTTCCACGTGTCGGCGGGGTTAGAATAAGAGATACTATCAAGGATATTTCGGCGTTTGGCATTGCGTATCGTCTGATTACACCTATTTCTGACACTTTTGTAGCAGGTCAGTTAACATCAGTACGGTCTTTTATATTTATAATTATAAAAGATATGTATATTTATGAAAGGCCCGGTCCCTGCGTCTCATTATTTTTTTAATTTCATCATTTGATATAACAAAACAAAATTAATTAAACTCTTGCCTACCAGTTTGAAAAGAAAAGAAAAGAAAAGAAAGTTGAAAAGAATAATACGGCGGCATAATTACGTAATATTGTTGTTTTCATAATTGCAAGTGCTGTTAAAGTTACATTTACATTTTTCACTTGCCGTGCTACCGTACGAAGGAAACTACTTTGAGAGATTCTTCTATATTTAATTCCATGACATATAAAAATTTGTTTTGGCCTGGAAATCATACTTGCGATGATAAAGGCGTAAATTTGCATTATTCGTTTGAAATTCATAAGTCCTATGTGAAAAACTCACGCTTTGTGATATTTTGATAGCAGGCAAAAATTTCTATTCAAATTAACGTAGTGTTTTACTTATCGTCGTCATCATCACACAAGTCTATGTCAGTCCACTGCTGGACGTAGGCCTAAAATAATGCACGCCACCGCTTGCTACACTCCAGAATCTTCCGACACCAGCGGTCACCGGTTCTGCGACTTATGAGACCGACCCACTGACACTTTAGCTTACTAATCCGGTGGGCTATATCGGTGACTCTGGTTCTCCGACGGATCACATCATTTCTGATGCGGTCCTTCAGAGATACTCTGAGAATATTGCGAGCAATGGGGAGGGCTCTCCATAGCTCTCTAAGCAACTTTAAATTTGAGGACCAGTCGAACCGTAAGTTGGACAGTTACGGTTCGACAGTCGACACCGTAAGTTATGACGGGTAGGACGCACTGATCGGCACTGCGGTATTGGTGACGAGAAAGCTCGACGAAGCTTATGAAAAGCTGCAATATGTGTTAGTATAAATTGATAATTCATATTCTTTGATAGAGCTTAATAAAAGATGCATTCGATCTAAAGAAAGCCTAGTATAAAATTATATCTGTGTATATCTTGTAGAAAAAGTATAAATACGAATCTAGAAGCTACTAAAAGTTGTACGACACATGACATAATGCGCAGTTTAAAGAACTTGAGCTAATTAATTTAGCGCTGTTAAGGAAATTGCACTTAGAGTATTAAATCTCATCTAGAAGATTGTATTGTAAATTTGAAACTGCTTGTTATTTATCTTTTTCAATTCCTTAACAGTTGTTTGAAATATTTATAATTTCTTAAAGTATTTTATCCGTAAATACAGCTTTTGATTAAATTTTACAATATCCTAAGCCATAAAGACAACGTGTGCTCTTCATTGCATTTTCAATCTCAATATGTTTTAAGGTATTCTTGCTACTTGATAAAAATTTTATCTATGACGTTTTATGCACAAATAGTGAAGAAAAATGCCTGTTTGCAATTTTTTTAAATGTTTACATTAAAATTCTTATTGTTAGTTATTCTTAAAATATAGATATTTGCCTTTGCTGACTTTATTTTAGGCAAATTTAAGTAGTACAGTTATTTAGAACATAGTTTTAATCTATCTCTTATGATCGAGGCATCGCTTGCTATTTAATCGCACGAGCTTTTGATTTTTGGCGCTGTAATTTTCTTAATTTCTTAAGTATCTATTCCTATTACCAATGAGATACAAAAAAATGGGTCAATAAAAAGACATTAAGTAAATACGCTGGCTATAGTGCCCATCACACTGGGAAACAGTAGAATTTACACACTACTGATTTTCGATAGAAATAGGCGTCGAGATGGTACTACCTCTGACGAAGAATGTAATCTACCACCTTAACATTTATAAATTACACTTAAGTCTGAACAACAACTATTTTATTTCCAAGCTGATAAACAAAATGGCAAACAACAAAATTGATAAATAAAATTGCAAATTGCGATTTACGCTTAAAAATCACCACGTTTTAATCAATAGCCAAGGGTACGGGCGATGCATACATCCATTGTTTACTACACGTAATATAAACTATGTCAAAAACTGTCATATTAACCTATGTATAATCACGTAAAGAAATAATGCTATTTTGAAATAAATTAAGGAGAACGACTAACATCAGTCTGAGTTTGCAGTATTCTTGTCTCTTGGAACATAAATAGATGCTGAGATATTAGTATGACAATGAGAAGTGACATTGTAGTATTATTTTCTATTGCAAGAAGTGTCTCATCTAGCAAGACAATTTCCAAATGGGAGGCGATATGCTCTACACGGAGTGTCAATCAAATCAAAACATTGCTGAATAGTCATTCTTTTGCTCTGTAGCATAAATAAACGCCTGTATTTAATTACCCCCAATTTTCTATTACAAAGTGATATCATGCCGACAAAAGCCCATCTGACGCTCAATTCAGTACTTAATAAATAGCTTAATTCTCTTAAAGATTCTTAAGAATCAAAAAGTCCAAAAAATGGCCTTCAGACCTATTCAATTTTAGATATTTGCACGTAAATACGTTACAGATTACAAACATTTTAAAGCGTTTGTAGGCTGACATAAAACACGTTTAATTTTCACTGTTTTACTTTGTGGATTTAACCCTGGAAAGAATTTTTGAACGTCAAATATAATTTTGAATAATTAAACGCGATAAAATTCGCCAGACTGTATTAATTATTTTGTTAAAGGTAATGTTTTATATACTTCTCGAAATATTTTGAATATTGTTACAAAATATCTTTTCTTTATATCGTTTAACCAATTCTGACAGATCTTTTAAATCATTGCAGTAATTGTACAAATGATTATAGTCCTTATTACAAATAAGGTAAAGGAAAAATTGTTTTTTGCTTCCCAAATGCTATATAATATTTTAAATAATTAAACGCGGGAAAATCCTTAAGACTGTATTAATTATTTGGTTAATGATAGCGTTTTGTATACTTCTTGAAATATTTCGAATATTTTTAGAAAATATCCTTTCTTTATATAATTTTACCAATCCTAACAGATCTTTATATTAATGTCACAAATCAATGTAGTCATTATTAAAAATAAACACTATGATTTATAATATTAACTACGAAAGAATTTCTCTGCAAATCTAAAATATGTGCCTGTAAAATTTTAGTTTTTGCCGTAAAACAACAGTGTATTAACAGAATATAATATTTTCTTTACACTAAATGAAACTAAGGAATTCGACAATATCCTTAAATGAATGTTACATTTATTTAAGTAATTAAAATATTTTAGTATTTTTAAACTATTAAGCCAGTAGTTTCGAACTGTAAACTCTAATTGAACATGATACCATATTGTGCTCGAAGCGGTTTGTGGCTCTCAAAGTTGGTGTGTTGCTAGCTACCCAATGTAAATTACGACACATGTCTATGATGGCGTTTTTAATTTATCCGTTATTTATTCCTATGCTTACAAACATTTTTTTTCATATGTTTATATGAAATTAATACGTTTCTAAGCATAGGAATACGGAATCCCGTATACACCAAAATTTACTTTTGCTTTCTGTTGAAGGTTTTAAAAAGGTAACTTACTAAAAAGAAATTACGGATTTTTATGTACGTAACCATATTTTAATAACTTTTTATTACATTTCATTTTAATTGATACTAAACAAAAACAAGGTCAATTAAGTTTTAAGGTTTTAACCTTAATACAACAATTATAAATTAAATAAATTAGATAAATATTAAAAAACTCCCCTAAACCAGTAATGAGTATCTTAATATCATCCATAAATATTGTATGTCAATAAATTTCCTTTTGGTTTTAATTTTCAAACTCCCCCAAGGATATCGTTAGAATAATAAGAAGGGGCAAGTTATTACCAGCTTAAAGGTGCATCATACGAGTTTCGGGAATGAAGGAATTGACACAACATTAGTTTTAAAAATCTGTATTTATTGCTTTTCCACCAACCAACCAATCATTGAAGCAACTATTCCAGTCGTAAATTAAAAACTCTAAGTTTCGGTCTCCAAAATGGCGGTTTTGTAGGCGTCCACTTCTTATTAAGGTGATGTAAATCTCTGACCGCACGATTTATTCTTTATTTTAGGGAAGTATAAAATCATTAGGGCTCAAGTCGGGGCTGTGCGGAGGATGGTCTAATAAATCTATTTTTCTTGCTATCTAAATGCCTATATATTTATATTGTTTTTAACTATGGAATGAGACAATATTCTTGATTGTTATATTTACTTAAACAATGAATTTTTTGTACAAACCTTAGCATAACCTTAATTTCATTACATTTCAGCTTTGAATTGAAAACTAATTGAATATGAAAACATATTGTGCTCGAAGCGGTTTGTGGCTCTCAAAGTTGGTGTGTTGCTTGCTCCCTAAATTAAGTTACGACAAAAAGTATAGTGCTTTAAAATTTACATTAATGAATTAACAATTCAAATGAATTTCCATTCCGTTTTTATTTACAAACACCCTCGAGGAAATCGAGAGAATAACAAGACGGGGCAAATTATTACCGGTTTAATACATCATCATTAATTCTGTTATAGTAATTATAAATAAGCTTTTAAGAAGCGTTATTAATTTAAGTAGAATTTTGAAGAAACATTGTGCACGTATTAAATTATATTTTTTTATTTATAAGGTATCAAACACATTACCTTTACATTTTTAATTATATGGCATAAATTATGATTATGTAGCATATTTATATTTGTCGTAAAGCAAATTTATGCATTTGTGGATTTGTATTTTGATATATATAAAATTTGAAGACGGACAATTACGTTATAACGTTGAACTATAGCTATAACATACAACAACAGTGTTATGAATACAAAGCAACATTGTGGTTTGTTGTGGTTTTAGACAGAGCTTCTGTTTATGCGATGTCTTTTGACAGCAAATTGCTGTTTGAAAATACATACACCATATCACAAAAATATGATTTGGACCCATTGTATACAAAGTTTCTGCTCGACGTACTAAAGAGTAATACCTATTTTAATTTTTTGTTGAAATGCTATAAAATAAATCAATCCTAAGAAGAGATATACAAAATACACTACGTTTTTGTAGCGCTCATAACAATGAAAAGGTCAATTGTTCTTGCGGTTCGGTGTCAAGATGCCGCATTAATCCAGTGCTTTTGACGTCGGTATCTTTATTTACAGGATATACTTGTTATTTCCAATAATTAGATTTTTTTTGTTGTTAGATATTAGAAATGATTTATTCTGGAAACAATATTAGAATATATGATGATAATTGATTTACTGAGTAAAATATTCACAATAATATAAAATTTCAATACAGTGATAGCGTCGATTTTTATAAAAAAAGATCGTTAATAATATTGATATACATTTTATTTTTGAGAATACGACTATATCACAAATAAGTAAAGTTCGTCTTATGGTATAATGCTGCGACAAGTCAATAAAAGATTCGAGAAGACCGAATAGGAAAGTACCACTGAAGTGCCACCAAGCGCAAGTGTGTTCCGCTTTTGTTGCGAGCCCAATTACTAGGTGAATGAGACGCAAAATCAATTACCGGTTGAACCTGCTCGTACCGTCACCTGAGTGAATGAAAAAAAAAGAGCGCTCTTTATTGTTTTCTAAAGACATCACGAAGCATTCATAGATAAAAAATATTATTCAGTTTAAGGTTACAAGTAGCATATCGAATTTTTGATTGACTGGCCTACCTATAAATTGGTATATCGAAATCTAAAGTTCTTCAATGCATTCCAAAGAAAGGTATTATTTCTACTTCAAATGAAAGGGAATGGACATGTAAAGTGAGATTAGATTTCGGCCAATATCCGTTTTGGGCTCAGATTTATTTTGAGGTTCTATCATACCCTATGTTGTATATTACAAGCAAAACCCTCATTATTGGAATATTAAATCCTCAGAGACTTTTATTTCACGGAAATAGAATCTGTTCACATGGAACGTTTCGATTAAGCCTTACTTTAGGTATGGTTTTTATATTGATATTTTATATCGCTGTGTGTCTTTTAAAAGTATTATTTATGTTTCAACCATTTTGTTGGGACATCTTTGCCCTTCTTGAAAAATATTTATAACAGAAAGGTTTTCATCACAACCTGTGTTCAATACACCTAAAATAAAATATATTGAACATCCTTATAGGCTTTTACTCATTAACTGTACGTTTAAGGGTACTTTCTATATTATCACCTATTGACGTAAACAAAGAGGTAAAGGTCTAACTGAAGAATAAATGTTTAAACTACGAATACAGATCGCCTACAAAATTAAAACATTAACACCATCATCGTATTTCTAAATACCATCGTATTTCTAAATAATAGTTCAAGCCAAAATCAAAAAGGGTCATTATGTAATAAATATTAAAAAAAAAATTATTTTAGTCCGGTTTAATGTCTTAAACGAAATGCACAAATTGAATGAATGCAATTATTTTTAGAATGTGTTAGCGTTAAAAATACCTTAAAAAAATCGGTATATATGGATCATGTACATATTACATTAACAGAAAGGCCTTCTTTGAATAGGGAATTCTCTTTCACTGGCTTGCTCAATATCCGGTGCGGCATTCCCTTTGAAAATGCAGTGAATGATGTACAAACCGAATTGAAAGAGCGTTTGTACGAACGAACATAGATAACGTTTTATTTGAAAGTTCAGATGTTTCATATAAGAGTAAAAATTCCGTAAAAATATTACTGAATTATCGTTTTTAAAACAATTGTAATTATGTTCATCCTATGATACTAACATGAGTAAATAATCTATTATATGCTATAATCTACTTATATTTTTAATGTTTTATTCCAGCCTAAAAAGCATTAGGGCTAGGTAAAAAGTAATGTAATGCGTGATAAACATGGCCTAAACAGACAGTAATACTTTTAACAGCATAGATGGGGTTAGGCAGACAGATCTTTGAGACTAATTTTATTTTCGTGAGCAATTTCATGTACATTATATTAGGTGTCCAAATCTAAACACATAATTACTCACTAACAGATCAGTTCATATAAATGTCAATTAGTCTCAATGCGCAGATACACCAGATATATTGATTTATTTAGAAACCAGTTTCGTTTGGAGCCTAAAGGACTTGATAATAAAATTGAAATTATATCGTATGTCTGTTGTCCTTGGCTTTACACACCACAGGATTCGAATTCTGCTGGGTTTAATCTTTGTGATAGTGTAGTTTTGTAATTTGATAGATATATCGAAAGCAATCATGCAATTGTTTAAAAAACAAGTAAGTCCATGCATCTGATAGGAATTATAAAACTCAGGATGTCACAATCATTGTTGACACTAGTTATAGAGCGTCTATTTACTTAAACATTACTGACATCCATTATCTTAATTTATTTTTATTTACATTTATCAATCTGATGTTCAAAGTCTGACATTCAAAACTCACGTTAATGAATTTTTATCATTTTCTGCTTCTTAGAGATATTACCATTGAAATTTCATTGGTGTATTCTTAATTGAATTTTTTATTTAATGTTAGTGAGTAATGAAAATTGAAAATATATTGTAAGTAATAAGCACATTGTGCTTCGTATAAAAATTTAATTATATTTATGTCCTTTTTAGGTAACGTGTTTCATAATTAAAATATATAAAATTCAAACAGGCAACGCATCGTTACATACTAATTAAAAATAAGGTTGAGATAAATTCTGCAAAAATGTTTGAATTCACAAATGTCGATTTATCATTAGCTTTTAGATAGTACTAGCAAGATGGTGTGCCACTAAATTAAAACGGAATATTAGGCATATGTATACTATATTTCATTACTTAAATACACAGTTTTTACGCTATTTAGCTCGTTTATTTAGTAGGAGCCCAAAACGACGGTGAAGACTCTATTTTTTGCACTTTTTAATGGTCACGAGACAGGCTGCCTGGTTGTTAAAACCTGTTAGAATTGAAAAAATATATATTTTACAAAACTTTTGTAATAAAAATAATCATATATATTTTCATTTTAATTAAAGTTAAAAAAAATGCAAATTTATGGTTAGTGCGTGTAGACAATGTCATCGATCGAAATAAAAATGAAGACTATTCTTTGTCAAACTACGTAGCATAAAAATATAGCGATAAAATAACATTGTGATGGTTTTTTACCTTGAACTGTAATCAGTATTGATTAAAGTCGCGTATATATACTAAAAAAATTAGAATGTCTTGACAATTATTTAGTAACTTACTTTTTTTTCAAAATAAATATTTATCATTACAGGTTTTCCCGAGTTAATATGATACCCTTAAATAGAGAATTCACGCAAGTGCCTCGTACACGAATCGCCTGGCAAAGTAAAATTTCTATTATGGAGCCTATAACGGCGTACATGCTAAAGTACTCGTAGTATGTTCGCTGTATCCCATTACGACTGCCACTCTGCAGTAATTTACTTTATAGTTTAATTTGATATATAGATTTTATTGAGTGATAATCGCTTAAAGAAACGCACAAATGTACTGAATGCTTTATAACTTTAAAATTTTTCAAAATACTTGATGTAGCTTACCGAAATTATATTATACAAAAATAATACAAACAGCATAACATTATTATTTCATAGCTTATTCGTAATTTAAAACCACTTATGGCAGTCAAACGTGCCGTAAACGCCGCGTTGAGCAGGTGCGGAGTGAGTGCCGAGTGGCTCTAATGAACGTTGATGAAGCTTTTCAGATTTCCTAGCAGGCATGTACGTAGTAAGGTGTGTGCAAGCAACGGGTAATAAAGTGTACTAATTTGCAGAAAAATATATGCCCTTGCAACATTAAACTTTGCGTTTAATTAATATTAATATTCCATAGAATAAGATTAAAAAAGACTTTCGTATTTGGGAAATAACTAGGAACGTATCTCATATATTCCTATATTAATTACCATTCAGTAATTACAGTTTCTGTATTTGCGACATATTTTCGAAACATCACCCGTGAATATGAACCTTTTACTACTTGGTTGTTGCTATTCGTATTGTTAATGAATACACTAAAAATAAAAACGTTATGTCGTAAGAATTAATTAAGTTTATAGCCAATCCGTGAGTATAAAAATAATCTCGAGAAAGCAACAGGTTATAGTTATAACTTAAAAAATATTAAATGAAAACCAACAAAAATAAACAAAAGATACCCGCTATGAAATTGCCCTTATCATTGCGGTAAAGATAATTGTATACATGTAATACGAAATATCTTATACTACAGATGTACATAAACGCGTCTATTACACTTTAGGTAAGAGCTCACAGCTTTCATTCAAGATTCTTTTCTATTGTTACTGCAAGTGCGATCACAAAGAAACCTCGTGACGTAACTTTTAGTGGAAGAGTTACGTGTAGTGCATGTCTAAGAACACTCTTTTATAAGATGTTATATAAAGTAGAGATTAAATTGCTTTAACTAGCATTAATCATGAACTGTCAAATTGTTAAAGTATTTGAAAACTTTCTACTAAATATTAGTTATTTATTTTGCCTTATTCAATTTTGCTTTTTGGGTTATATTTAAGGCATAAGACATTTTTATATGTTCTTATAGCAAGTATTCCTACAGTACGAATACGATATGCACATAGATACAATATAAATTTAAATTATAGTACATTATATGAAGTAAAACACATAGGTATAAACATGATCTATACATGTCCAACAAAACCATAAGTGCCAATACAGATCATATACAGTTGTTACAAATTATATTATATTAGTTATAACTGTATAGTATTTTTAAAACATAGCTTTATGATTCAAGTAACAGTTTGGTTATTTTTTATGCAGAACGCTGTAGTAGGAAATAAAACATTTTATAAATTCAACCAAACGAATATAAGCAGAGTGGCGCAGTGGAAGCGTGCTGGGCCCATAACCCAGAGGTCCGTGGATCGAAACCACGCTCTGCTATATATTTATGTCGATTGTAATTTTTATGTGCAAAATGGTATAATATTATTTATGCATGCATGATAATTCTCTATTTTTGATTAAAATCCTGTTGAAAACGACCTGTAACAATTTTTGTAGCTGGTGTTATAAAGAATTATATCCTACCGATATTATAAATGCGAATAATTGTAAGAAAGTGTGAATGCATATTTGTTACTCTTTTACGTAAAATAGTTTGACCCCTTTAAATAAAACTATACTGGCTAACTACATTGGCTTTTTTTGAATTTATTAAGAAAAGAAATATGGATTAAGTATCTATTTATAAATAAGAGTTATAAATAGCCGATTGAACATCAGCGGTGTTATAACAATAGAATACTGCTTTTATCTTTCAAAGTGCACTTCGAATTGAGATTCAAAGGATGTTCTATTCAAATGTTTTTAAGAGAGTTCTTTGTAACCACGAATACAATAAGACGGTAAATTTTTGTGAGAGTCCTGTTGTACTGCTACATTACCATTTCGGAAATAATGAACACATAATTACAGAACTCTATCCTTTCACCTTCATTACAAATTTATTAAGAAAATAGATTTTATTTTACCCATAATAATGCCCCTACTAACAAATATATAAAGTCCGAAATGTTAAATTTTTATAGTGATTTGTATACTAATTACGCTGGCTGTTTTGCGTTTAAAATCGGAGCACAGTAAGCTTATACACTACTGATTTTCGTCAGTAACAGGCATCGCAGTAGAAAACTAAGCGCTCACAAAAATGGAGTATTATGGTTCTAAATAAAATTATTATATAAAACCACAACGGTTTGCTAACTAAGATGAATGATATGGCAATGATAATCCAACAAAATGGTCGAAACATAAATAATACTTTTAATACAGAGAAATAGCTACATAAAATATCAATTTAAAAAGGAAGCCTTAAGTTAATACTAAATGTATTTAGCTTCAACGTAAAGATAAATGACTTCATCGAGACGTTATATGAGCATACATTCCATTCCGTGAAATAAAAGTCACAGCGGATTTACCATTTTGCTGATAACGTTTTGCTTGTAAACGTAAATATACTACATATCGTATATTAGAACCTCGAAATCAATCCGACCGCAAAACGGATATCGGCCAAAATTCCTCCTCTCATTTTATATTCATTCCTTTTTATTTGAAGTAGAAATAATACCTTAACTTTCTTCGGAATGCATTTAATCCTTAGATCTCGACATCTATACGTATAACAAATAATGTTTGACTTTTACTTAAAATATTTGCTTTAAAAGTATTTAGATGTCTGTCGAAATATAAAAGGAAAAGACTCGAAAATATATTTTTCATTGATTTAGGCAACGAGACGAACAGGTTCATCTGGTAAGTAACACGTCCTGCCCGTCAGAAATTAAGCTATTTTACAACTCGTTTACTCAGTAACTGCGCTGGCCATAATGCCCTTTAAACTGGAAGACAATACGGTCTCCTGTACAAGAAGACTTACCACCTTAACAATCTTTTATCGACATGTCACAGGATTATACAATACGGCCATCTCAAAAGAAACAGTTCTTCTATTTAATCTTTTTTTATTCTCAACAAGTTTATATGAGAAATTATATTTTTTGCACTGAGAAATATGACAAGATACAACTAAGTGATCATACTATAACTTACTTTTAATACGAAACTATTCAGGCAATTACACTCAACCGATCCCCAAGAATGTGAAAAAATATAATCAAAAAATTGTAATAATACTCCCAGAATAAATAATAATAACTAATTTCTATTAAGTCTTTTTAAATTTATAATTATTAATAATTACAACTAAAACCACTTAAAAACGACATCTAAGTTAAAAGTAATAAATTCATGCAACATCTTGACACCGAACCGGGAGAACTCTCGACATTTTCATTATTATGAGTGCTCAAAAAGAAACGTAGAGAATTTTATACATCTCTTATCATGATTAATACATTTTACAGCATATCAGTAAAATTTTAACATAGGGATGACTTTTAAGTATTTACGAATAGAAAAACTATCTAATTTGGGAATTAACTTGTCGAATAAAATACAAAACGGTGTTCGGTGTATTTTTTAAACAGTACTTGACTGCGAAAAGACATTTCTACGTTTCTTGTCTTTAATATAACTTTCTTATAACAGTACATTTTAAGACATATTCTAATGTTTTTACCATATATTATAGCGTATTTTTCTATACCTAAATTTTTTACCCAAAAATAAATCCAGGAATGCATAGCGTGTTCTACATTATTATACTATTCGTAATATTATCAAAATTACTAATATTATTCGTTATACTTTGATTATTCGTAAGACTGAGATTTCATGCGTCTTGTAGCCAGTGCTGAAGCGGGATTACCTGGTCTTAATTCCAATTAAATAGTTTTAGCCTGTACACCGAACTAAGCAAAATGAACTCTTTTTATCATTACAGCCGGCAATCGATTTTAATTTATTAATTATGGGGTCCTGTGCAGGTAATATAACACAACCATCTTCTGTGTTGAAATTTCGATGTTTTCTAAGCTTGCCTCATGGATGATTTTTAGCAGGAATCGGTGTTCTTTAGCGAGGATTTGTGGTCTATCAAATCTGATATAACAGTTTGGGTGATTCAAAATATGGTTACGCAATGTTGACTTATTTGGTATTTTATGTTTAATATCAGCCATATGTTTCTCCAATCGGGTTCTTATTGCTCGCTTTGTTTTTCCAATGTCACAGTCACAATCTAGCATTGCACTTGTCAAGTGCTAGGAAGTGGTAGGAATTGACCAAACTTCTTCAGCGGCTTTGAAATAAGTTTCGATTGAAGCCCGTCTCAAAATGTAGCCGAACTTGTCAGTTACATTGTAGTTTTTTTGAAGGACTTTAAGGAAAAGGCCCACGAGTAAAGAACAACCGTTGATTTTTTAGTGGGTGTACTGGCCGTTCCATCTTGGTCCGGGGAGCCCCATATATCCCTGCTGCCTCCTCACTCTGACGGCGGCGAAGGGCAAAAAAAAAAGGTCAACATTACCTAAAATTCGGCAACTACCAACAATGATTGCCTGACATTTTTTAGGATTTACAGACAATCCAAACCCAGTATAGTTCCCTGCGCGTATATTTGTAGGTCATTGGCGTAAAAATGGTACAAACATCGAATATCTTGGGTAATGAAGTTTATAAAATAAAATAGGAGAAAGAACACCACCTTGAGGTACGCCGCACGATCCAGCCAATTGGAACAATTTTTGCTGTGAATAATTGACTGTTGGCGTCCTCGACGATAGGAGTTGAACCAACCAAGCGCTTCGTCGGAAACCATTAAGTACGAGAGAATGGCGAGAAGGATATCGTGACTGACGGCATTGAAAGCGTTGGAAAAATCGATTAAGACCAAGACTGTGACTTTAGTATTTTCTATGCCTACTCGAATGTCGCCAGTGACTTTGAGGAGTGCGGTAGTAGTGCTATGACCAAATTCTAACTATAACCAAGTTCTAAATCCAAATTGAAGAGGATTTATTAAATTATTACTTATTAAGAAATTAGAGAACTGCTTTAGAATTTTGCTTTAGATTACATTATAGTACAATCGTTAAACTATTTGATCCTATTTTAGAACTTGAATTTTTTTAATCAAAATAGATAACGTAAATGTGATTTAATCTGCGTAGCGTTCTGGGCCCATAACCCAAAGGTCCGTGGATCGAACCCACGCTCTGCTATGGATGTCCATTTTTAGTTTTAGTATATCTTTTTCGCAAAAGTGTGTACTAGTATTATCTATTGATAGTATTGCTTTAAAAGTAGTTTCTTACATAATTCCCTTTGCGTATTACTTTATTCATGTGAAACCAAACCAAATCAACTGTCTTTACCTATCTTGATAGAAAAGTAGATTAAGATAAACTGTACTAGAAATTTATTACAGAAAAAGTTCGTCTATTATTAGCGTAATAACAAAATTAGGTAATACCTGCAAAGATAAAAAAAATGGGTGCGTGTACTTATGTACGCGCGTGAGAAGTTATACTTCTTTGGCATCATTAAAAAATAGTTTTTAATTGCATGCAAATAATTAATTACAATACAATAAATAATACATACGAATAGTTAACCTCAATTATATTGGAGCACTTGAAAAAGTATATAAGCACAATTTTTTCACTAATATTCACAAATAGTAAGTAATATCAATCAAAAATAATTAAGACAATTAAAGATGATAGATTTACAAGAACTAATCATAAATAATTCGATTAAATTTATGGATTCACAAGACGTACTTTGATATATCATATAACTGGTAGTTCAAGCGCCATCTGTTGCTTCACAAATGTAGAATTCTTAAGAGATGTTGGCTTACTTGTACAGCGGTTCTATAAATCAGAAGCTTTGATTATGTGTGACTAGATGGCGCTTATCTAAAACGTATTACATAGATAAATCACAATTTTGATATATTAAATGAATAAAAATATTACCATTATATTAAGTTGAATAAACATCATTACAAATATTAATATATTTATATAATAATATATTTAATATAAATTTAAATAATATAAAATATATTATTAATAATATATATATATATATATACAAAAACGAACCTTAATCCTAACTCATAGAGCACATTTGCAACAACTATCGCAAATAAAAACGACAACTCCATTATCACTACAAAATCAACCTTATCACTATGTAATAAGGTCCATTTCACCGTTTTCATTATAAACTGTTAATTTTGTGTCACAGGTGCGCGCGCATCTTAAAATTTCACTCTCATCATTTTTTCATAACGCGCCTAAAGAAGTATAACTTCAAAAAATGCATATCATTACAATATTAAATAATCGTTACAGGAATGTTTCAAACTGAACGGGAAAGTTTTTCAATTTAAGAGATACCTTAACCAGGAAAATTATTGAGCAAGTAACGTTCATCTTTCGATGAGTAAAGTCGCAGAAGGTGTCATTTATTTTGTGCTTTATACTGTAACTCTACGATATACATCAAGTATATCGCTTACTGCCAGATGCTGCCCAAGTGCAGTTAATTTTGCCAATATATTCAAAAATTTCAAATTGCTGCGTAATATCTGATGTCTGTCTTAAAAATAAAAAATTAGGGGTTTACAAGGTGCATAGTCTTTTAAATGAAATCTCTCTACGGAATAACAAGATTATACCATCGATATTTTATAAGAAGTATATTTTATGGCAGCACGAATAATACCGTTTTACAGGAAGAGATGCGCATAAAATATGGCCGCTTAGAGAGCTTTTGCGAACCTGCTATCGTTTTGAATGATGTTTCATGAATAATACTTTATTTGGTTCAAGTTTATGGGAAAACGTTTTAGTATTAAATATTTATAATATTAAAACATTTTTAAATAACTTTCAAAAAAAAACCTCATTAAAAGATAATTTTTTTTATGGCATACGCAGGCAGACGAGCATTCGGGCCACTTGATGGGAAGTGGTCACCGACGCCCATAGACATTAGCAATACCAGTGGTATCGCCAACGCGCTGCCTACCGTGAGACATAGGGTGGTAAGTCTCGTTTACCCAGTAAATACGCTGGCTCGGTGCCCTTCAAACCGGAACACAGCGTGTTTTCACACTACTGCTTCGCGGCAGTAATAGGCACCGCAGGTGGTACCACCAGACGGTCTCCTGTAAACAGGGACCTACCACCGTATTGAAGTGGAATTTTGCTAATATGTTTGACTAGACAAATCGATTTCCCTCTGGTCTACTGATGTGTTAAGACCAGAATTGACTTTGATGCGAATTGATGAGCCCGCATGGAAGATAGTTTTGATCAACAGATAATATATTTCTTGGTCTATCACGATTCTATTCTTGTTTTGAAACTTGATTCTAGTCTAAAAGTATAATGTTCCAATAATCTTGAACGATCTATAAGCCACGTTGCGAATGTCGTCACTTCAGCTAGCCGCAAGGCGTCTTATACTACGTTTGCCGAGCCTCGGTCTCCGCTCTAGAACTTTACACAGAGAACAATGCAGTCCTCGTGTTACTTTGTGCAAAGCCCTCTTCTTAGCTCACTGAGCGACTTTAATTTGTGGACCAGTCGAACCGTAATTATCTCGACACCGTAAGTCAAGACAGTTCACTTACACTCACTGATCGGCGCTGTGGACGGGTGACGAGAAAACTCGACGAAACATTTGAAAAGCAGGCATATGTGTTAGTGTAAACTAATATTTTATATTCTTTTTCAGAGCTTCATGAGATACATTATTCATTAGCGTACATTGTGGCGTATATCTTAAATTTTCCTAACCACCCAAAGTTGATTGGTGAGAATGCCATCGGCATTAAACCCGCCTTTGTAAAATAAATAATAAATAAATAAAACTTTAAATGACGTTAGCAACCCTTTAACCCCTTGTAGGTGAAATTTCGTAAAATCCGTCCTTAGCTGACCTGTACTCGGCGAAAGGAATATTCCTACCAAATTTCAAGTAGCTACGCCTTATGGTTTCAGAGATATAGTGATATAGGTGAGAATCTCTTTTATATGTAAAGATAATACACCTGTGCGAATTCCATATAAAATTTAGGTTTAAAAAAAAGGATTTTGACAATTCTGAGGCTTGAAGAACTAATTTTTTTTCAGTAAAATAACAATGTACTTACAAAATAGAATATTTTTTTTACATTTAATAATTATGGATATTACTACATAAATCTTTGCCCATGCGTCGGATGGGTATGTAAAAGTAGGTCCACCCACCAACCGCGTTGGACTGGCGTGGTGGGTCCAAAAACCGACTAATAGTGAAGACGTGCATTAGGGGAGTCCTAAGTCCAGCAGTAAACAAACACATGCTGATGATGATGATTATAAAATACAACTATGCAAATCAGTAAGAGCTTGTTTAAGTGTCTCATTTTAAGGGACAAACAACTTAAAAACAGATGAAAAATTAAAATTTGTCTCAAAATGGAGAAGTGTCATAGTTAAGTTAAATTAAAGACACGAAATGAACCATCTTTGAGGTGATACTGATTAGTTGCTATTAATTATAAAATGTCTTGTTAACAATTAATTATAAAAACATGTGGTATGTTATATGTTGTAACATACCACAATTTAATTTAGATACCCTTTTTAAAGATTTATTACGCGATAATTTTGTTACCAAATAAGATATTTTTTCTCTTCGTACATAGATAAAAGTAGATCCTATAATAAATTTTTAATATAATGCTATGAAATGTATCTATACTGATAAGAGATATACAAAATTCACTACCTTTTTTTCTGAGTACTCATAACAATGAAAAGGTCGAGTGTTTTTGCGGTTTGGTGTCAAGATGTCGAAAGAATCCAGCGCTTTTAAGATCGGTATCGTCGTATACTGGTTTCACTTGTTATTTCGTCAAAATTATTTTTATTAAAACTCAATAGAAATTAATTATTCTTGGAGAAAAATAGGGATTTATGATAATAATTGTCTTTCATTCACTGAATAAGATATGAATATAGCTAAGATGGAAGAGGTCTTAAACTAACAGACTGGGCTTTAGTAAAGGTAATTACTTGAATCGTTTTATATTAATTAACATAACACTATATAATACACTTCGATGTATCATAATGTTGTCTTATTTCTCATTGGAAACGTTTTAAAACGCCATTGGCATAGAGATGAAGTATATTTCTTAATATTTTATTTTTGATAATATGTTCAAAATTAATAAAGATGGGCTTATTATATAATGCTGCAACAAGTCGATAAAAGATTCGTATTTGAAATTATTATTTTATAGCTTTTCTTTATTAAGAAACTTTATTAATTTAAAAAGATGTAAAAGAACGTTTTTACGATGTTTATTAGGTTTTCCCAAGTTATTGTTATACCCTTTGAATAAAGATTTCACGCAAAGCGCCTGGTTTACGGATCTCCTGGCAAAGTTACTTAATAATAAAATAGTTTTATTCATAGATAATCGCTTAAAAAAGCGCACAAATGTAACGAATGTTTTCTTTTACCTCTGATAGTCCACTGCTGGACATAGGCCTCCCCTAAGACTAATGGATAGGAGTGTGTGGAGGAGGTTTTGGACCGTATTCCACCACGTTGGTCCAATGCGGGTTGGTCGGTGGACCGACTTTTTACATGCCCATCCGACGCATGGATCATTTTGCTTTTCAGACAATTGGGTGATTGGCCCAAATTGCCCTAACCAACTAGAAAATAACAATGAAAATTTGTCGATGAAGGGACGCAAGATTCAAATAGGCTACGAATGCTTTATTAGATTTAAATTTGCTAATATATTTAATGTAACTTATTGAAATTATATTACAATTTCAAAGCTCATTAGTTAGTTAACTGTTTAAAATCACTGCTGGTGGTAGTCAAATGTGCAAAACGTTATTATTTTTCCCACGATATAATATGAGTCAGGCCGTATAAAGGTCAACCATCAGGCATCCATGTGTTGCTTGCAGCTTTATTATTTTTTCTTTATCAAGACAACTATAAAATTAAATATAAAATTCACTTATACTAGTACCAATATTTAACAAAAATTTAAAAGGCCATTGACCAAGTGACGTCCATTCGTTAACGACGAGCGGACCACTGGTTGACGACGCGTTGAGGCGGTGCGGAGTGGGTGCCTAATGGCTCTAATGAGCATTGATGAAGTTTTTTCTAAATTTCTGATCGGGCTCGTACTTTGAGAAGTGTATGCAAGCAACGGGTAAAAATATGTAATAATTACCAGAATTAGCAATAGCAAGAAATTCCCTATGAAATTTTACCTTTAGGTGATATTGAGTATTAATAATTCGTAGAGAAAGATTATACATCTGTAATTAAAAAAAAGAAAAGCATTTTATAAGCTATTTAGCCTCACAGTAGTTATTTTTAAATATTTTTATAATTTTAAATTCTTATTTATTAATGATTATAAGGCCAACGAACTATTTGCACCCCGACAGGATAAATATTGTGTTATAAACATAATTTTATTATTGTGTCCGGGTGTTTTATATATTGTATATATATATCGGCGCAAAAGTGAAAATATAATATTGAAAAGTAAGAATCTCCTTAGAGAAATTTAAAGTAAATACGATGGAATCGAACAATTCGGAATAAGAGATCGGTTTAAGGAATTTCATCTTTATTGACATGTAAGAATAAGTCGTCAAGGCGTATAAATATGATTGCACTATCGGCATTCAAGAATTTGGGTTTCAGTTGCCGTACTAGCAAAATCTCTCTCTAAAATGTTGTTACGCTGTACACTTTCCAGCGGCCGTGGTCGCGCAATAGACTTTAAAATGTAAAATGTAAGAAACGTCGGGAATTTAAAATGAAAAATAAATGCGATAAAATCCGTAAAAAGTCCTTTTATTCAATATATGATTCTTTTGTTATTTTGACGTTTTCTTTCAAGACCTTGATCAAACATTTTAGGAGCAAACTAAAGTGCCGTCTTCAATGCGAATGTCATGTTTGTAAAAATATTGAGGAGATTATTAGTCCGATATATATCATATGTATTTATTTATAAAGAAAAAGTAAGTTTGCTTAGGTTTGGGCTACTTATTGTTTATATACTTACGTCTAGAAATATTTATTTATTTATGTACTTTTTCAGTTTTGATTTAATTAGCCTTAGCTTAAAGAATAATCAACTTTTAAAAACTATACAACTTAATTTTTAAAAACAATATAGACCTCCGACTTTCATGCAGAACTTTCCATAGTAAAAATTGAATTGACTATTATATATTTAAACAATAGAGTTTGCAAGAGCATATAAATTACTTACTTTTAAAAATAACCTCCAATAAGCATATTAATGTAAACATTTTTTTTTAATTACAATGAGCTACATTCAAACCTCATTTAAGGTTTACATGTAAGTTCCAGTACGTATAAGTGTAGTAACATTGTAAGTTCCAGAAATTGTGGAAACTATTCAACTAAAAATTAAAACCTTCATAGGGAGTAAAATCTACATCACATGTATATTGGCAATGTAGGTCACTTACAGCGAACGGAGGACTTCTAGTTAAATATTTAACTCTATTGTGTTCAGAGTGCATGCAGTACTGAAAGTTTGAAACGTGCAGAGCTTATTAAGTTATATGCTACAATATGTATTAAATTAAACACGGCTTAACTTCTAACTTCACAGTTTTTAAGTTTAGCAATTTGGTAATTTTTTTATTCATGTCGAATGTGTTTCAATCGTTAAAATAATTTGTATATTTGTTTTAATTCAATAGTACGAGTTTAAGACGGTCTATTCTTATTTATAGCTTGGTTTGCCAAGCAAAGAAATGGAAAATTCTTAAAAAAATATATATGTGGTACTTACAACTTAAAATGAAAAACAAAATCGGCGGTGACACATGGACAGACAAAACGACAGGCAAACAAAAAAAGTGATTATTTTTTCTTTACCTTTTTAAATGCTGAACAATACAAACGCAGCATAAGATATTTAAAAATAGTGATGCGTGAATTAATACTCGTATAACATAAATTATATCATTCTACTATATCATTTCAGCTTTTCGCTTATATGTCATATGGGCTGTATTAAAGTAAATGTATATGGTATAATAGTTTACCAAATGCACGAAAACATTGTCGAGCAGGAAACTCTTTTTATTGAAACTTTCTTGATAAAACAAACATCTGCGTATTGCACCGAAAATAAATAATAAATGTAAGCTTGTCCTGTGTTATTATTATAACACTTATGGACCAGCAAACCCTGCAAGACAGGTTACAGACCTAGTGCAGGGTCATTGATCAAACGCAAATCGGAACCAAAACGTTTACGTGCATGGTCCTTCATATTAAACAATATATACATGTTGTTATCGTTTTGTATGTATCTTGCTCACTGTGTAATAATGTTGTACCTTTAGTTTGAATATAGATTTCTATTTTTATTATTATTATAATTAATTGGTACATTAATTAAATTGTACGAACAAAATTTGTTTTTGTAGCCTTTGTCAATAACACTTTACAATAAACATGTTTAAAATTGCAATAAACTGGAACAACATATTTTTCTATTCACAATATTCTACATGGCAAAATTACAAAAACACGCCTATTCCATATATAGTAAAACTAGCTGTTACCCGCGGCTTCGTCCGCGTGAAATTGGAAAAAAGTTCGCAAAGTGCATTGAAATACACTATATTGTATAAAATAAATAAGGTGTTTGTTTGGTGTGGGTTTTTTTCTTTTGTATTTGCCCATCATTGTAACAAAGTTTTGTGGCTTTTGCTTTGCGATGCCAAATTTCCGTATTGACTATCATCCCAATTTCATCACTGTTCCGCTTGAAAGTACAAAGTTGCTCAAAAACACCAGTTATGGTTTTATGTTTAACAGAGACGACATCCATATAAACTTTCATCCCTATTTCAACCCTTTAAACCACGATTATGAAAATATTGAATAGCCTTTGTCCTTTTTGGGATGTTTTCTAAGTATGTACTAAATTTAATCGAAATCGGTTCAATGGTTTAGACGGTAAAGACGGACATACTGACAGACAGACAGATGGATAGACAGACCGACAGCATTTCGAATATTATTATGAATTTAAATTAATCTATTATTACTTTAGACTAAAAGAATGACTATTATTGTTAATCTAAAAACTCTTACCTCTAATTTCAAATATCTTTTACTCGTTGTTCTAAAACGAATACATTTCCTTTTTACTTTGACTTTCAGCATAAAATTAACCGACGGAAATTCTAACTCAATTAAGTTGAGCGTAACGCTCGCAGTAACGTTAAGAACATGAGACGTTTACTATGAAATGAACTGAACGAAACAAGGACGGCAGTGAATTAAGGCCTTTCTGCACTACTTTTATTATATTGTGAGAATTGGCTGGTGGTTCTTAAACATTTTTCACAACCGTTCCTAGGACGACGTATTAATGAAGTTGATAAGAGAATCAATAAGTTAAAGTCAAGTAATTCAATTACTTTAAAATCCATTTTGTAAAGCTTACAACGAGAAAACAAAATGTGAAGATATTCTGGCTGAATGATTATTAATTATTTAATTGCCTTATTATTTCATATTTTTTACGTGTTTTTAATAACCCAAAAAGTTTTCTTTAGGTAAATCTAAATAAGACACAGGGGACATAAAAGAAATGATCAGCTTTTATTCTATTGTGGTACCTATGTGTAAAAAGATATGACGACCCGCTTGGCGCAGTGGTTAGTGACCCTGAGTGTTGCGCCAGGGTGTGGGTTCGATTCCACCCAGGGATAATATTCTGTGATGAACATTGTGTTTTCTCGTGTCTGGGTGTTTTTATCTGTATACTATGTATTTATTTACAAAAGAAAAGTAAGTTTATGTATTTTTCAGTTATCTAGTTTCCATAGTACAAGCTTTGCTTAGTTTGGGACTAGATGATGTTGTGTTATTCGTCCAGAAATATTATTATTATATTATATTATTGCTGTAATGACCGATATTCCGATAATGAATTGTTAGTTCCAAGTTATTTTAAACTGGGAATAATATGGTGTACTGAATTTAAAAATTCGTAAAAAATTTATTGAAAAAGAAAGAAAAGAGTTCCTGCTGAGTTTCTAGCCGTGCATCTTATTTCTTCTGTGTGTCGAATATTAAATGTTTTAATGGAAAATAAGTACAATTCTTCTTTATGAAATAAAGATACTCTGTCTTTAATTCTACTGTGTTATGTGTTATGTTATATATATAATATTATATTTTGTTATGGGGTTTTTTAAAAAACTTTCAACTTCGTAAAAAGCATTTTTTTTCAATAAGTTTTCGTAAATTGCGTTAATGTTAAGCAAAGTTTTGGAATAGACGACAAATTATTAAAAGTAATAATAGTTTTTTAATCATCTTTTGGAGGGTTTCATGACCAAAGAGCAACTTTCCGTTCCATGCTTAATTTAAGAAATTCCTTACGTATTTTCCATGACGATGATGATTTAAATTAATACGTAGTAAATAACTATAAAAATGTTAGTATATAAACTCTTAAATATAAACTTTTAATTCAATATATTTTTCAACAAACAAATGACACCTAATTGGTTTTGAGGTACTGGTACAGTATTCACTTATACTTATTAATATTATTGAACTTAACAGATTTTTCTGTCATCCATCCTATTGGGGTAAATGTATTGCACCAAAATCTTTGTATAATTTTTTTTGTACTATTACTCTTTGTATATAAAGTTTCAAACTATTTAAAACGAGATGTTTGTAGCGCAGTAAAGGGACATGGGTACAGAAGAGTGCTGAAACGTATTATAAATTAATGCGAGAACAAGTTCCTATCTATGTTTTAAAGGTATGTGTCGACGCGGGTCGTTTGTTTAGGTTATTGTAACTAACATAATTTTTATTTGTACCCTTTAGTATTTACAAATGCATTTTAACTTAAAACAATGTCACGTCGAACTCTATGTTCTACGCATTTTTTTCCCGTAACAGTCTCATACACGTAAGTCCAAATAGCTAGACCAAAATAGTAAAATGTTATTTTATGAAATATCATATCGTGACTATAAAGAAATTATTTACTTTTTTGTACTCGTAGAACACCAATTTAAATTTTCTGCGCAGAAGACATTGCTTCAATTCGCTCTTCAAACTCTTCAAAATTTGTTGGGAAGTTTATAACGTGCCGCTACAATATCCCTTGTCTTATTATGACGAGAATGATTGAAGTAGCTGAAATAAGCCTTTATATAATCTATGGCCCTTATTTGTGTCAAAAAACATAGATATGCGAATCTATAGTAATGATAACTAATATCTAAAATAGTAAGGATGACAATCCATGGTGATTTTGCCTTGGCACAAAACAAAAAACCTATAAGAGAGAAATAGCATTTTAATAACCTAGCGCCAGTCATAACACAAACAAGCAAATATATAAAGCATAACAATTCTTATAAAACTATATTTGAAGTCTATATAAACTTCGACGGGTTCTTAAATTCTCATTAAACCCATTAAAAACTTCATTTTGGTTGATGCTTTGTCTTATAAGCAAATAAAATAAATATGTAATTGTTGTTCGTCAGCTGTTGGAATAAATGGCGCTATGAATCTAGTTAAAAGATTGTACAGTCTGATTGTATTTCATTAATATTTGGCGAGATTTTTTGACAATATAATATGCACAATTTTGCTTGTGGCAACATGAATTATCCATGCGATTAGATTGAACTCGCTTATATTATATTTCAGCAGATTTTTTACAGATTCCCAAAAAGATATACTTAATTCGAGGCGTATATTTAATTCAATATGTTACCTTGTTGCTCCGCTCCTAGAGCTTCGTTTTGATATTTTTTTTAATTATGGGTAGTATCATGTAGTTATCAGTTTAATAATTTTGTTATGACTAGTTTATATGTGTTATTTGTAAATATTTAAGTGAATAAAAAAATTACGGCGACAAAAATTAAAATCTCGTCAAATTACATTGCAAACGCTACATCAATCTCGAGATCCTTGCCTTTGTTAGTCCACTGGACATAGGCCTCCCATAATATACGCTTTCTCCATTAAGGGTTTTTGGACCGTACGCGGATTAGTGGGTGGACCGACTTCTGACATGTCTATATCACGAATGGATCATCTAACTATTCAGACAAATCGTTCATCGGCCCAAATTGTCTTAACCAACCAGAAAACAACGATAACACCAAGTTCGAACGGGACGGAATGGGATTCGAACCTACGACCATCAGTTTATACCGCTAGCAGTATTAGCTCCTGCTTTATAGTCAGGTTCTAGACCAGTGAGGCGGTCAATATCCATTGCTATGATTTAATAAAACATTTGAAGATAAAGGGATCCTTTTATCTAAGCAAACAAAGGCAGGGTGGAGAGATATTGCTTCTAAACTACATATAAAATTATTGGCAGTTCAAACATTGTGTGGAAAAAAGAAACATAATTTGATCGTCTAAATAAAATTTGTATTTTCTGTGGCTCTTGATGATGATTTAATTTTTCACTAGTCATCGTATTTGATAAAAATATTGTTTACTAACTGAAAATACAACTCATACTTTATTCAAAACGCTTTAACTAACTTTTAACTTTATTAGTTAAAATAATCAATTTTAACTAATAAAGTTAAAATTAATTATTAAAATTAATCGTAAATAATTTCAAAATATTTGTTTGTTAAGATATATAAATAATTAGTTAGCTGTTAAAACATAAATTTAATATCATCATCATCAGCCTGTGTTAGACCACTGCTGGACATAGGCCTCTTCTACTACCTCCATTAGGGGGGTCCAATGTGGTTGGTGGGTGGACCGATTTTTTCCATGCCCATCCGAAATGCCGACCGATTAAATACATTCACAAAAGAGGTCATTTATGAGTAATTTAGTAAGTCAAGATTTAAAAACTATACATGTTTTATATTTTTGTTTTTTTCAAAACAGTGCACCTCACTACTTATTGTTATAAAGATCAATTTAGTAAGAGCTTAGCTCTTTGGTCAGCTATTTCGTTAAGGTAGAATAATGGGTATCTTCACGAAATTCATTTTTATCTTTGGGTTCGTAAATTTTATTCTACTCAGCAGTTTTAGAGTTGGTTTAATTTAATGAAAAATATTACGTTATATATTCTACGTTTTATGGACAGTTATTCAACAATCAACTCTCAAAGTAAACTACAAAATCTAAGTGATATCAAGAAATAAACGGTTAAATTTCTTTTTGCTTTTGTACCGTTAGTCACGATATCCTTCTTGCAATACTCACCCATCAAACGATTTCTGATGAAGTACTGAAATAGTTTTCTTCCTATCTTTAAAGGCACCAGCAGTCTGTTATTTCTGTTGAATCAAAAGGAAAAATAAGTCTCAGATCTGGCGTTCCTCAAGGCGGTATACTTTCCCCACATTTATTTTCTATGTTTATTCATCTAATTTCCTACAATTTTCAATGTGCGTATTATCTTTATGCAGATGACCCCCAGTTATACGCTCAAGATCACGTTTAAAAGCTCCTGCAAATAAATAGCTCAATTAAAACCGTAAATATATCAAAGTGAAGCTATCTATAAGCTATAAGTAGTGCACGAGGTTTTGTGTAAGCCTCGTGCAGATGAATTTTACTTTACCATAATATATATAGGCAATATAATAAAAATAAGTGAAAGCGTAAAAAAACAGGGCCTACAGATTGAAAAACGCTAAGCTCAAAAAGTCAAATTTCAAATGTGGCACAAAAAGTCACCGGTGTACTGCGATGCCTGTGCAGAATGAAAAATGTTTTGTCCATTTAGTCGAAAGTTACGCTCGTGCATGCCCTAGTTTTTCCAATTATTGACTATAGTGACGTGTGCTATTTTTGATCAGAATGCAGATCACCTCGATAAACTTGACCGACTTCTGAATAACTGCATTCGATTCGTTTTCAAACTCGTAAATAGGATCACGTTTCTATTTACCCCATCCAACTTCAACTTCCAAAACGAAAGCCCAAACCACTCTCTATTCCATCCTAAGATCTGTATCGACACCATCTTGCATATCGTCTTCAATGCACGATTTACTGTTCTGACTTTATGCACTCCTCTTTTTACATTCAGTATATCCGATATATAAATATGAAGTGGGCTACATAACATTTTGCTTCGGTATTTCCAAATATTAAAATAAATTTGTATATTTTAGGTAATGTTTAAAATGTTTAAAATTGAAAAAAATTACATAAAACGGTTTAAAACAAGAGCATCTTAGCTATACACATATTCATAATATATAGAATATAAACAGGTGCTAAGTTAAGTACTGTCTTATATGAAACGGATCTAAATAAGACGCCGAAGTTTGCTGCAAACACATACTTAATGGGTGTACAAATATACGTGCATACGTAATATATGAAAGGGCAATGGGTAGCCGTTATTTGGAGTTAGAGTACTTTAGAATAAATCAGTCTCCATTTTCGATTGCCTTAGGTGGAGGAGTTATGTTGCTTAATTATTTCTATTGCTTGCGCGAATATTATACATTATTAAATAAAATTACTTTACGGATTTTATAACGTGGTCACGGGGTAGACTGAGACACGGCCGCTGGAAAGTGTTCGAAACGTCGGGAATTTAAAATGTAAAATAAACGCGATAAAATCCGTAAAGTAATTTTATTTAATAAGTTACGTTGCTGTTGATAAATTTATATTTGCCTTTTTTGTACTAATTTTCGTATTTTATATTGTATTGATTACATTACAGCAAAATCCCAAATATTATTTGATCCTATTTTTGAACTTGAAGTTGTTTAATCAAACCGGATAACTTAAAATGTGATTAAGTGATTCACAGCGCTAAACATAAGCAGAGTGGCGCAGTGGAAGCGTCCTGGCCCATAACCCAGATGTCCGTGGATCGCAACCAGACTTTTCTATGGAAGTCCTTTTTTAGTTTTAGTTCATCTTTTTTGTAAAAGTGTGTACGAGTCCTATAGATTGAAATGTAATACCTGCAAAGATAAAAAATATACATATCATTAGAGTATTAAAAAATCGTTATGGAAATTTTTACAATTAAAAGGGAATGTTTTCGAAATTAAGAGTTCTCTCTCATCGTTGCTTCCTAGTTGGTTAGGGCAATTTGGGCTGATCACCCAATTGTCTGAGAAGTAAGATGATTCATGCATCGGATGGGCATGTAAAAAGTCGGTCCATCCATCAACCCGTACTGGACCAGCGTGGTGGGATACGGTCCAAACCCCCTAATGGATGGGGGTGTATTAGGGGAGGCCTTTTTCCAGCAGTGGACTTGTAAAGGCTGATGATGGTGATGATGAACGTTCATTTTTTAATACGTGAAGTCGGATAAAATAGCATTTATAGTGTTCTTTATATTGTGGTAGCGATATACTTAGTGTATTACTACGATCTACGATATACACTAAGTATATCGCTTATCGCCAGGTGCTGCCCAAGTGCAATTAAATTTGCCATTTACTATCATATTTCGATAATTTATAACTGCTGCGTAACATCTAATGTCTTAATAATAACTTTTATAAACCAAACTCTCTACGGGAATTACAAGATTACACCATCGATATATAATAAGTAACATATTTTATGGCAGCACGAATATTACTGTTTTACAGGAAGAGATGCGCATAAAATATGACCGCTTAGAGAGCTTTTGCGAACCTGCTATCTTCTTGAATTATGTTTCATGAATAATGCTTTATTTGGTTCAAGTTTACGGGAAAATGTTTTGAATGTATTGCACAATTATATTTTAATATTTTTCCGCACCTTATTATGTACAGTACAGTATAATATTTGAAAATATATATAAATTAAAAACATTTTTAAAATATTTTCAAAAAAGGCTCATTAAAATATCTTAAATATCAGAATTGAAGTGGGAATTTTGCTATTATGTTTGACTAGAAAATTCGATTTCCCTTGTGTCTACTGATGTGTTAAGACCTGAATTGACATTGATGCGAATTAATGAGCCCGCGTGGGATAGCTTTGCGTTTAATACTGCACTATTAAATATTATCGCTAAATTGCGGTTTATGGGAAAATTAATCTCAACAGATAAAATTCATCTTAACATAAGTTTATCACAAAACGACTTATAACGGGTAAATGAGCTGAGGTTCTAAATAGAACAATTATATTCTTGTTTTGAAACTTGATTCTAGTCTTAAATGTATGACGTTTCAAAATAATTACAGATTATCCAAGTACTATACTTGGATAGTCTGTAATTATTTTTTGTATATTATTCCTTATATGTTATTATTTGTTTTAATAAGTTATTTGAGTGTTAGCATAAGTAATGTGCCATTAAAATTAGTATTCTAGCACATGATGTTGTTGCAATTAAACAATGTGCTATATGTACATCTGATTAATTAATTTGTTTGTATAATTATCAACATGAAAAAGTTTTAGCTTTACTTTTAAAACTAAATAAATAAAAAATAATTGCTTATCCTGAGACCATTTTTCTATTTAGAGTCTGCCGCCAACTTTTTGTATTTACAAATATTTAATAAATAAAGACCAAAATCGGAGATTTAAAATTAAATTTTATGCTGATAATTGATTTATTTTGCGTCTTAACTGAAACATTATTTGTCCTGTTTGAGACCATTCTTAAAAAAATTGGGTACATACATTTCACTTAAACATGCAATTTAAGTTTAATAATAACAAACCTAACAAAATTTTCTATTCTGTAATTCAGTATTTATATAAGGTTCAGATATAATTTATATAATATGTTCAGCAGAAAATAAAAATACGTCGTAAGAAAATATCAAGGTCATAACACAATGTAACTTAACGATTTGCCGCTATAAGCATGAGCAGAGTGGCGCACTGGAAGCGTGCTGGGCCCATAACCCAGAGGTCCGTGGATCGAAACCATGCTCTGCTATAAAAGTCCTTTTTTATAACCATAATTTTTAACTACACATCATATTTGTATAATTTAAATACTTATACTAAACATTAACAATGTTTCAAAAGTGATTTTTATATGAAGTTTAATAATACTGTAAAGGTTTTGTTTCATTTTTTTTGTAACACCTACGATGCGTGAAATTGGTAATAGATTTAATCTTATCTGTAAGATTTTTATTAAACTTACTATTCAACTACTGTGATAACTATCATTTACTTTTCTGTAAAAAAATTGTCCAGATCTATCTAAATTGTAAATAAATGCACATAAATAAATCACCCTAACTGTCTTGTCAAATCCTCCCGAAAATCTATAAATGTATATAAAATTGGAATATGAGATTGTAACATCAAAATAACTGTTTTAAATAATGACATTATTATATATAACCGATACATACAACACATATTTATATATTATCACGTGGACAAAGTCGCAGGCAACAGCTAGTTATAAAAAAGGACATATCAGTAATAAATGAATAAAATAAAATTAGAAACAGAAAAAATTATATGACATACTAAAAGTTACGCAGATCGATTTGTTTTAGTTCTTTACAAATAATGAATAACTTACAGACAGAAATAAATACAGTAATTTTGTCAAAATAAAGTTGTTAGTTAAACAACAGAAGAAAGGCAAAAAATACGTCGAACAGAATAATAGGGCCGCGTAATCACGTGGCATTGCGATTGGCATAATTGCAAGTGCTGTTAAATATAAAGACTGAGTTTATCAATTGTATGCCTTGAATTATAGGCTTGGTTGAAGTTTTTTTATGATCGTTTCTATGTAGTTGTGTTACAATAAAAAAAAAATATAGTAAATTTTGTAAATGGCAACGCAAAAAATACAATTTTTACAATAGCAAAACTGTTAGATATGAAAGAGTTATTTATTTTATAAAGAGAAGTTTGTACATTTACATTTTTCAATTGCGAGCTTCCGTACGAAGAAAACTACTTTGAGAGCTTCTTCTATATTCAGTTCCATAACATAATAAAATTTGTCTTGGCTTGGAAATCTTACTTGCGATGACAAAGGCGTAAATTTGCATTATTTGTTGTAAATTTATCAGTCCTATATGAAAAATTCACCCTTTATATTGATTTTTATATTTTCTATACATACATATTATCAAATTACGTTAATTTAATAGGACCATTTAAATTACTGTAATTTGTTTATGAACTAATAATACATATTCTTTGTCAGATATTAATAAGACATGTATTCGATATAAACAATTGTATAAAACTCTTATGTCGCTATAATATATACGATTATGATTGGTTTCTGCCCGCGGCCGGGATCTTATTTTAATTATTTGGTTACGCGTTGATTGGATTAATTTAATTAATTAACAGAATTAAATCATAAAAAGAAACGTTATATCTTGTATGAATACGAATCTTGAAGCTAGTTTTATTTCATAAATTTAATGAAAAGTTGTACGTAACTAATGACATAATGCGTAGCTTAAAGAACTTAAAGTTTTTAAAGAACTTAAATTTTGCGCACTTTAGAAAATTTCACTTGGAGCATTAAATCCGATTTACGAGATTCTAGACATTAATCCCAATCTACTTATTTCTTTTTGTTTCATTAGCAGAGCTTAATTACGTTGTTTGAAATATTTATTATATATTAAATTGACAAGCTTCTTTACAAATTTTTAAAGATCTTGAGCGTGGAAGTTATTTGCTATTACTAGTAATACTTATAGACAAGCAGCATTCTTTGTTAACGTAAAAAAAAATTCGTTAAACTGTCCTTATCTTTTACAATTTTAAATTAAAAGTCATAATACAGCTTTAAAATCTTAATCTGTTGTAATGAAGAGTCAAATATTAATGTTTAAGTTTATTCCGTTCAGTTTGATTTGTTCCACAAAGGGTAGATAAGTTTCAGCACGAATAAAAGATTTATCAATTTTGCTCTAGCTACGTTTATTGCTTTTCTCCTTACAGTTCCTTTTAGAACGGGATTTCAATATGGAATTAGAATGAGGTAAAATTCATAGCATCTTACATTTACCTAGGTCAAATCATTTCATTCAAACACCAAATCCAACAAGAAATAGAAAGACGGACTACAAATGCCTGGAGGAGATTCTGGTCACTAAAAAGTGTACTAAAGAACAAACAATATCCCCTATCAGTAAAACGCAAATTGTTCAACACTTGTATCCTACCTATACTCACATATGGATGCGAGACTTGGGCGACCACACTACGTGACACTCAAAAACTTGTCTCCTGCCAGAGAAGTATGGAGAGGAGCAT
Source organism: Lamproptera curius (assembly GCA_029286875.1). Taxonomy (NCBI): domain Eukaryota; kingdom Metazoa; phylum Arthropoda; class Insecta; order Lepidoptera; family Papilionidae; genus Lamproptera; species Lamproptera curius. The sequence continues at coordinate 103,112 of JAGSMT010000594.1, forward strand.
TTTAGGATACACCAAACTAGATAAAAAAAGAGCTGTGGACCTGAGAAAGTTAACAAAATGGGATGATATTGTAATAAAAATCAGATCTCAGAAGTGGAGATGGACAGGCCATATGCTTAGAGAAAAGAAGGAAAAGTGGACTAGCATCGTCACAGACTGGACGCCACGCTTCAACAATAAAAGGAAGAAAGGAAGACCATTAAGAAGGTGGTCTGATGAAGTTAAAAAAACTGCTGGCCCTCTGTGGCCCCGATTAGCACGCGATCGAAAACTTTGGAAAGACCTGGAGGAGGCCTTTGTGTCTTAGACAAGCTGAATAAGAGGACTGCTGTGCAAAAAAAAAAAAAACATTAATGTATATATTTTATAATTAAGTTGTATCTCTTTTCTAGTAATAAAGGCTTTGAAAATTGAAACAATTCATAGCGGAAAAAATCTTCGAAATCAAGTTTTAAATTTAGAAATTATAAAATTATTATTTTTTATTGTAATTAGAAACTGTTATTTATTCGTCACTTTTTTGTTAAAATGTGTCAAGATTTCTCTGCAGCTGCAATAGTGATGACAATAGAAATACATCACACCCCAGAACTGAGAGTTCCGAACATGACAAAAGACGCTTTCAGTTTCAACTGTTAAAGGAAGAAATACTTACTGTTGCTTACGCGAATGCCTTACCTAAATAAATAATACAGTTTCACAACTTGTATTAGTAAAATCTTTTCATTCTCGTACCAATTAATAGCCACGAGACAGTCTGTCTTATGACCATTAACCCTGGTAAAAGTTCTAAACTAATTAAACGCGATAAAATCCGTAAGACTGTATTATTATTTATTACATAGTAGTGTTTTGTATACCTCTTGAAATATTTTAAATATTATTACAAAATATCTTTTCTTTATATCGTTTAACCAATTCTAACAGATCTTTAAAAGCATTGCAGTAATTTTACAGATCAAGATAGCCTTTATTAAAAATTAACAAAATGATTAATAATATTACCTACTAAAAATCCTTTGTCACAAAATATGTGACTATACAATTTCCACATAAAATTTATTTGAATGACAATTCTTAAGTTTTAAAACTAAAATTTTTAACGTAAAACAAGCGTGTATTAACAGAATATTGTATTGTTTTTACACTAATGAATTAAACAATGGAATGAGGCAATATTTTTAAATGATTTATTATTTACTTATTTTTTTTTGTATAAACCTTGGCATAACCTTAATTTTTTAGTAAATATGTTTAAAAGCATAGGAATACGGAAACCCGTATACACCTAAATTTACCTTGGCTCTCTGTTGAACCTTTTAAAAATTTCACTCACTGAACAAAATTGGGCATTTTCATGTATGCAACTATTTCTTAACAACTTACTGTTGGTACTAAACAAAAACAAGGTCTATCAAGTTTTAAGGTTAAAAATATGCACTGAGAATACTTACGTTATTTGTGTTTTTAAAACAAGACATATTAAATGAATGTTAAAAAAATCCCCTAAATCAGTATATAGTATTAAAAATATAGTACTTAAAGAATAAACATTAATGAGTTAACAATTCAAATGAATTTTCTTTCCGTTTTTATTTACAAACTGCCCCGAGGATATCGTTAGAATAATAAGACGGGGCAAGTTATTACCGGTTTAATGTATCATCATAAATTCTGTTACAGTTATTATAAATTAGTTTTTAAGAAGCGTTATTAATTTAAGTAGAATTTTGAATAAACATTGTGCGCGTATTAAACTATTATTTATTTATTTACAGCGTATAAAATATCATTATGTTGCATATTAATATTTAACGTAAACAAATCTGTTAATTTGTGGATTTGCATTTAATAATGATACAATTTGAAAATGGTCAATTACGCTATAAAATATGTTAAAACATTGAAATGTGTCTTAAGATGTAGAAGTGTTATAAATATAAAGAAACATTGTGCTGCTATAAGACAGGGCTTTTGTTTATGCGATGTTTTTTGACAATAATAAATAAAATATATAGACCCATTGTTTGAATGAATTACATTTTTTCAAAGTTTCTGCTATAAAATACATCAATCGTTATAAGAGATATACAAAATGCACTACATTTTTGTAGCGCTCATAACAATAAAAAGGTCGAGTGTTCTTGCGGTTCGGTGTCAAGATGTCGCATGAATCCAGCACCTTAATATCGGTAACCTTTGATGTCGGTATCACAATATACTGAATTTACATGTTATTTACAATAGTCAGATTTTTTGTCAGACATAGTAGAAATGAATTATTTTTAAAGTATAATTAGGATATATGATGATAATTATTATGTATTTACTGATTAAAATATTCAAAAATTTTACAAATATTACAAAACGCAAATGAAAACTGTATATTTATCTCTGTGTCAATCATTTTTAAATTATTGTATTTTTGCATTGATGGTTCTATGTTATCAATTCTGTTGCCTTTAGAAAGAGCTCAAGTTGTTTTAAAGTAGCACTGGGAAAAACCTCTCCGGTTCTCTACCTGCCAGTCCTTACGAGGAAGCAAAGATTTTAAGCGTGAGGAAACTGTTTATTCTTAAAGTGGTTTTACATGTTCATAAGTCAATCTCTCTGACAACTATAGCGTATCCATCAAAAAAGGTCTTTTTAAAGCCCCCAGAACTAATGTGTTTACTAATTTTGCACAAGGGTTCGGAATTTTTTTGTATCCATTTATTTACACCAAATTGCTATTCTTGCTCCCTTAGGAACTGCACTATCCTGTAAACTAAAAAGTTATTTAAAAATTAAATTCAAACATGGAGTTACGACAATACGGAGACATTCATAAAAGTAGAAAATTAAATTGACGCATTGGACTTCATATATACACATACTAACACAAAACACACTCACGTTAGTGCACGAGCACAAACACACACACAAACAACATTTGTATAAATTTTTTTCATTTCCTTATTTTATGTCTTAATTTTTAAAACTGCGTTTACTGTTTGTAATTTCGTTAATACAATTTTGTAAATTATTTAAATACTTCATAGGACAGGGTGTTCCTAGTGTAGGAAAAGGCTGTACCTAATGTAAACGTTTCTATTGAATAAATATATTTTTCATTTTTCACATTAAAAATGGGGACTATTAGTATGTGGGATAATTACTTGAATCGTTTACTATTAGTAACTTAGTACTATGGTATGCATAATATTTGTATCATACCTTGCCTTATTTTTCAGCGCAAACATTTTAAAATTTTTCTTTTCACCATTTATAATAATAATTCTATACATTTTATTGTTGAGGAAATGTTAAAAATAATTAAAGATATGGCCTTATTGTCAACAAGTAAATAAAAGATTTGAGAGGACCGAATGGGAAGTTACCACCCCGGTGCCTATTTCTACCGTATAACTTAAGAAGAATATATAGGGAAGTGTTTTCCTTTTAATGGTACTGTGGCCGCACAATTACAGGCAATGTCATCTTGCTTGTATCGCACCTGAGTCATTGAAAAAAGGTCTCGAGATTTTATTGGATTTGTAAAGACATCCCTTTAAAATAAATCTTTTAAGGCAAGTAGTATTTAAAATCAATAAAACGATATCCAGTTTCGACAAGTAGAGAATTGAATTTTAGATTGATCGTCCTTCCTACAATTGGTGCAACAAAATCTTAAGTTGCCGAATGTATACCAAAGAAAGTTAAGGTATTATTTCTACTTCAAATGAAAGGGAATGAATATAAAATGTGAGGGGAGATTTCGGCCAATATCCGTTTTGGGGTGGGTTGTTGTATATTTACGTTTACAAGCAAGACCTTCATCAGTGGAATAGTAAATCCACAGAGACTTTTATTTCACGGAAATAGAATCTGTTTCATGGAACGTTTCGATGAAGCCATTTGGCTTTAATTTGTTTTTTACATTGATGTTTCGTATAGCTATGCCTCTCTCTTAAAAATATTATTTAAGTTTCAATCACTTTTTTAGATTATCTTTGCCCTTCTTGAAAATTATTTATAATAGAAATTTTACATCACTATCTGTATTCAAAACACCTAAAATGAAACATGTTGAACACCTTGATAAGCTTTTATTTAATAACTGCACGTTTAAGGCTATTATATATTTTGTATTACCACCTACTGACGCCGACAAAGAGGCAAAGGTCTAACTAAAGAATGAATGTTAAAACTACTAAAACACATCGCCTAATAAATTAAAACATAAACACCGTATCATCGTATTTTTAAATAAATGGCCAAAATTGCAAATGGTCATTATATAATAACTATTAAAAGAATATAATTTGAGTCCAATATAATTTCTTAAGCGAAACGCAAAAGTTTAATGAATGCTTAATAGTTGTAAAATGTGTTAACGTTAAAAATACTAAAAATTCAGTATATAAATTGGGTCCGTACAGATTACATTAACTGAAAGGCCTTCTTTGAATAGGAGATTCTCTTTCACTGGTTTCTTAATATCGGTGCGGCATTTCTCTGAAATGCAGTGAATGATGTACGAACCGAAATGAAAGATCGTTTGTACGGACGAACATAGATAATGAATATTTGAAAGTTTAGACTTTTCAATAAGAGTAAAAAAATCAGTTAAATTATTACTGAATAATTGTTTTAACATTGCAATGTAGGTTCATCCCATGATACTAATAAAGTTAAAACTAAAGAATTATATTATAGGCAGAAGCTAATAACAATTCTCACGCGCTAATGTTATATACTATCTACATTATCGTTACGAGTACGCCGCACTAAATATATTCCATAAAATTATTTCCCGTGCAAATTACAACATAAACAATTCATCATACACTAAAATAAAATATTTATTTTTGTAAAAATTAAATTTTCCCAATTAAAGTTTAAAACTTGCACTTGGAGAGTGGGATATACGTTTCATTATAAATGTAGGTCACTTGCAGAGAGCGGAGGACTACTAGTTAAATATTGTGTTCAGTGCTCATGCAGAACTTAAAGTTTGAAACGTGCTGATTTAATAAAGTCATTTGTGACATTGTGTATTAAATATTATTTATTTATATTATCTTTTTGGTGGTGGTGGGAAAAGTTCAGACGTTTTTGTAACAGCTGCTCATAGTTATTTTGTAATTAATTAGTTTTTGTGCAATACTCTTTTTAAAAATTAGTGCAAAAGTTATACAAAGTGTTGTCTTAGTATTGGAAATTAAAAATTTTACAATATTAGTGAATTTAATGTGATCTGTCTACATTAGTACTTTACCACCTGCCAGCCTATTGTCTACACTTCACTATTATAAAACACAGTATAATGTCTAATTTGGATAATATTATGACAACTCAGCAGAGACTTGAGGAGAGTATCTCTAAAAGGTTAGATGACCTGCAAGCACAAATTTCAAATGCGGGGTCATCTAAAGATACTGTTTCCTTCTGTAAGGAGCTCCGAAATTTCAGAGAGCTTGTATTTGGCTTACTTCGCCGTCTAAGGCAAAAAAACATGATTGTGCCAAATAGGTCGATAGTCTTGACATGAACAATCGCAGAAAGGCTTTGATTATTACCGGAGTACAGGAAAAGGACTAAGAGGATTGCACCTAAGTAAATATATATAACATAATATATTCAACAAAAAGTTTGGCCTAAATATTGTCTCCCAGTCCTGTTTTAAAGCTTGTCATCGGATTGGTACTTTAAACAAGGAACGCCAACGTCCTATTTTGGTGAGGTTCACAAGTGTGGATTCCAAAATGGCTGTGTGGAAAGCTAAAACCAAATTAAAGGGATCTGCCATAGCTATAAAAGAATTCCTCACAAAGCCACGTCAAGCTGTGTTTTTGAAAGCATGGATTCACTTTGGGATGAGAGCAGTTTGGACTCAGAATGGTGTGATATGCATTAAAACTCCTTGTGGTAGCAGCTGTAAAATCACTTCTGAGGATGAACTTGGTCCGCTTATTAAAAAATATCCAAAGGCGACAGGAAAATCAGCGACAAAAATAAGTGATAACAAATCTTAACTGCAATAAGCAATAATAAGTATTTAGTCAAGTAACCTTACAACTTATACTAGTTCATACTTATTTTTCTTTTTTTTACATTTTTATTTATTAAGGATTTTATTATTGTTTTTGTTATATTTAGTGTTTACCTTTTTTTCTCTTTTTTGCTTTTTATATTGTGGTAATAGTTTAAACATTCCATATTTAACTTGTTTGATTTCTCAGTTGAACTTTTAAAGTATCATTATTTTTTATTAACTGCAATAAGCAATAATAAGTGTTTAATCAAAAAACCTTACAACTTATACTAGTTCATACTTATTTTTCTTTTTTTTTACATTTTTATTTATTAAGGATTTCATTATTGTTTTTGTTATATTTAGTGTTTACCTTTTTTTTTGTTTTCTCTTTTTTTTGCATTTTAAATTGTGGTAATAGTTTAAACATTCCATATTTAACTTGTTTGATTTCTCAGTTGAACTTTTTAAGTATAATTATTTTTGTCTCGTAGTTCTTAGTTGTCTAGTAGTCCATTCTCCTGTTTTTAAGTTTAAAGAATTCGTAAATAGTGTTTTTGTTTTGTTTACAAATGTCTTTTGACGTTGGAAACTTGACAGTTTGACTATTGCGTTCCGTTTTAAGTCTTTAACTGCCAAGATGAGATACTAATTTGAGTTTGTTTGTTAATTTTTTTTGTTTTAATTATTTTTTTCTCTAAACATTTTTATTTGTAGTGCATTATTACTGTGTATATTTTTTTCTTCTCTTTTTAACATTTATGATAATGTGTGCTGGCGGGTGGTGCAGAAATTAATATTTTTTTATTGTCTATTAGAAATATTTATTATATATTTATATTTGTGTAAGCTTATTTATTATATATCAATATTTATATATATATATATTTATATATGATGTCTACTGTATCTGACGATGACATGTATTTTTCCGCTAATGAATCCAACGACAGTTTTAACTCACTGAGCAGTACATTGGGGGAGTTTTTATCAGAAAAATTTTCTAAAATCGGTAAAAACTTTGTTAATGTATGTCATTTAAATGCTCAAAGCATCCCTACCCACTTCACTGATTTATGCGATGCTTTCGTAGTTGTAGTGTACATGCTGTCCTGATCTCGAGAGTTGGCTCAAACCACATTTACTCTCTACTATGTATTCCTTCCTGGCTATATTCTTGTACGGAATGACCGTCTAGGTAAAGGGGGTGGAGGAGTGGCAATATACCTAAAAAGTGACTTGTCATTTAAAATCTTGGCTTCGTCTCCCCAAAATTACTCAGCTTCTGCAGAGTATCTTTTCCTAGAGGTCGAGTTAAAAAATGCCAAAATTATCATAGGGGTAGTATATTGCCCTCCAAATGTCGATTATTTCACCGATTTCGAATCGGTTCTCGAATCTTTGGGTTCGGAGCATGACATAATGTGCATAACATTATGTCATCATAGGCGATTTAATACCAATATCCTTGCAACAAACTCCTCTAGTATCCGCAAATTCCTGTAAATAGTAGAGTCAAGCTATGTTCACATATTGCCTCTTCAGCCAACCCGTTATAATGTCTCATGTGAAGACATTTGGCTTGATGTAATCCTCTCCTCTAATCCATCCTTAATATCCTCCTATGGGAAACATCCTGCTCCTGGGTTTACACATCACGACCTTATATTCCTCTCCTATATTCTAAAACCTTCCAAAACTAAATCAAGGGTTTTGCACTTGCGTTCTTTTTTGGATATTAATTATGAACACCTTAAAAAAGATGCCGCTAAAGTTGACAGGGGCTCACTGTTTGCGTAGGACAACATTGATGCAAAGGTAAGTATATTAAACAAAAATATAATTTAATTGTATGATGTCCACGCTCCTTTGAAAACTATTAAAATAAGACGTAGTGTGGCTCCATGGCTGTCTAAAATAATTTGCATAGCCATGAGAGAGAGATCGTGCTTTTCGGAAATTTAAAAAACTGCGGAATGTCGAGAATTGGTCGTATTATAAACTCTGCAGAAATCGATGTAATCACATGGTACGCAATGCTTAACGCCGCTATATCCATGGAAATATTTCTTCTTCTCCTGCTGATATCAGGAAGCTCTTAAAGATTCTTGGTGTCAGAAGGTCACGACATTCCAACCTTCTATCCTCAATCAATTTATGTGATTTAAATTTACATTTCACTACCTTTTCTACATTGGATCAAATAATTATATCTTCAACTGTTTCATACATAAAAGTTTGAAGCGCGCTACTAATAACCTTCTTTATTTTTCCAGTCTCTTCTGACGAAGTTAAAATTGCATCCTTGCCACCAAATCCAATGCCATTGGCTGTGACAAAATCGGGCGTCGGATGATAATACCAATCCTTGATTTCCTGCTTCCTGTTATCACCCATATTATAAACTTTTCCTTTGATACCCGCACTTTCCCGTCGTTATGGCGAAACGCTCTGGTTCGCCCTCTTCCTAAATGTTCCAATCCTACCGTTCTTTCTCATTACCGACCTATCTCTATCCTGCCTTTCTTTTCAAAGATAATTGAGTCCTGCGTTCTAAAGCAAGTTTCTCACTTTGTTCGTAGTAACAATTTGATAAGTCCACTACAATCTGGGTTTCGACCTGGTCACAGTACTACCACTGCTCTCCTTAAAGTGACTGACGACATTAGAGTAGGAATGGAAAACACATTGGTAACTGTATTGGTTCTAATTGACTTCTCTAACGCGTTTAATGCCGTCAGTCACGATATCCTCTTAGCTAACCTATGGCACTTGATGGTTTCCGACGAAGCACTGGATTGGTTTTCTTCATATTGTCGAGGACGCCAAGAGGCGGTCTATTATAATGATTCAATTTCAAATTGGTTAGACATTGCCAGTGGTGTCCCTCAAGGCGGTATTCATTCCCTATTTTATTTCAGTTTACATAAACTTCATCACTCAAAACTTCAATGTGCGTATCATCTTTATGCCGATGATCTTCATATATACGCCAGTCAGCTATTGATTCGTTACCGCAAACAATTCAAAAATTAATGAAAATTTAGATATTATCAAAAGTGGAGCGATCAATTTGGGATTAATATAAATGAATCAAAATGTCAAGCTATCATAATAGGTAGTTCGCGAAATATTAATAAAGTGGATGGTCTTAATCTCCAGCAATAAGGTTAAATAATGTTCCCATTTACATTGGTTTATCGACTGTTGCGATATCTCTATAGACTGAAAATTTCTTACCTTTTGAAACCAAGAAAATGCTCGTGCAGGCCTAAGTCTTCCTTTAATCGATTATGGTGAAGTGTGCTATTTTGACCTGAATGCAGATCTACTCAATAAACTTGACCGACTTCTGAATAACTGAAATCGATTAATTTTCAATCTCCGTAAATATAACAATGTATCCATCTATCGCTCGCGTTGCAGTGGTTGCTCATACGTGAAGGCGTTCGTTAGAGCTTTAACGACGCTATATTCATTTCTTGACTCTCCTGATACTCCTGTTTACTGACCACCCGCTGTCAATACCTTTGCTCAATTAAAAATAAGAATTTTCGCTCAACGCATAACCGTCTTCTACAATGCCAATCTCATCGTTCTGACTTCATTCGTTCCTCTTTTCACATCCTGTCCATTCTTCAGTGGAATAGGTTACCACCGCAAATCAGGCTAGCACAAAGTCGCTTTACTTTAAAAAAAAACTAAAGCATTATTTGTTAAAAACTGTCCATGGAATATCATTAATTTTATTAATATAGTAGATATATGTATACTATTTAGTGCTTGTATGTATGTATATATATATGTATTACAATGCATTTTTATCTATATTCTTATATTTATGTATATTATATATATGTATTCATTATATTTATATATATGCATATTAGGATTTTGTTGTTTTTTTTTTAAATAACTTTCTATTTTGTATATTTAACGCTATTTTTCTTATTTGCCATATCCCTGTGCACCCACAATGCTATCTCTGCACCACTCCAAAGGTTGACTGGTAGACAATGCTATTGGCATTAAGTCCGCCTTGGTACAAGATTTGTGCATAAAGTGTAAATAAATAAATAAATAAATATTATTTGTGTAAATCATGTATTTTTTATGTATAACACTATGGTAACGATTTTATAACATGATTTGATATGTTTAATAGTTCGCACTTCACTTCACTACACACGCATTTTACATTATTAATCGGTAAATTTACCCTAAGCAGTGTATGAACCAGTATGTATGTATGTAATAATGTTTTGTGCATTTATTTTACAAAATGATAAAGCCTGACAAATAAAATAAGGTTAAATCATGGTGTTACATCACTTCGGACTGAATAATTTGAACTGCTTGTAAAATGAGCGAAACGTGATTGCGCATTAAGGGATAATTGTGTACTCTTGTGCTTAATTTGATGTATACACGCCTATGACTGTTGACACTTATCGAATTCATTACCATACATTGATTTATATAATTTTTGCAAAACGAATATGTCTGTAATATACTGTTTTAATATAGAATATAAATTAAGAAATTTCAGTAATTCAGTGAGATTTTCTTACTACAATCAATAAATCCGTAAACTAATTAAAATTATAGTCATATTACATAATATTATAAAGTCGTTATTAAAACAAAGATGCCTAATTGTTTTTACCAGTCGCTGCTTTAGCAATATTTTGCATTGTCTAAGTTAATAAATAATTTTAGCATTTGTAGTCGTTTTAGTCAACAATATTCTTTCGCAATGCAAATTTAAAACTTTCAGAATTGAAAATGAAGTTATAAAAGTAATGATTCGATTTTATTTATTAATTGTTATTATTAATCAAACATTCAAAATAAATATAACTGAGGAGTTTGCTGGATATACGTTCTATAAAGTTTTTAGTATTATTACAAATTATACGTCTGCCAAACCATAAACAAATTTGCTATCATAAAGTTGGAAACAGCTTACTACATATCATGGTACAAATTAATTTTTATTTAAACGAGTTTTCCTGTTACGTTGTTGAGAGAGTTTTAACGTTAGAAAACATTTTAGTTAAAACTTCAAACAGTTATGTACTTTTATTAATAATAAATAAATACTATTAAAGTATTGTTGTTTATGTAAAAATAATTTCATCATCATCGTCATCATCATTGACAATTTTAAAAGTATACATTTAGCACAGACATTATAAGTCAACATGCGTAAGCACTTTTCATCCCATAAATCTTGAAATAATTCATGAAATTCTGTTTAATGTTAAATTTACGAAGACCTTTTCTCTACTTTACGAAATTAGATTAACTTCGTGATTAATAGAAAAGATTACTTACGTTTACAATAATGAATAACATAATATTGCTTATCGTGAATATGGTTTATGGTATTTCTCTGGTATAGTTTTCTACTAATATTTTATTGCTTCTGTTGTTGTGTTGCTGTAAACCTTTTAAATTTGAATGAAACTGTCGAAAATGTCGCTTCTGAAAGAAATAAGTTTCAGGAACTGTGACATTATTCGGTTTATATTTATTTACTGTTATGTTTTGATACTCATAAATATAAGCATTTACTTGTCAACACACGAAATGACGTAAAACATACACGGTCTTATCAAAGGCAAAATATTTGTACTGACAGTCAGGCCTCTCACGGCGTGCTAAAATTTACGTAACTGTTTAAATATTTGAAAATTGTTAAAAACTTCGTTTTTATACAGAGAAAGAAGTGGATTTATACAATAATGACTTTGACCGTGACTTTGTCCGCAAGGTGTATTCGAATATACTGTAAAGTAAAATAAATAGGTTACCAATATTAATTGTATACGTCTACAATAAGCCTCATTTTTTTATACTTTTATGTTCAATAATATCAAATGTCTATATTGACTATCATCTCCCATTTCAACCTTTTCAATTACTTTTATTTTTTAATTGTCAATGTCCTTTAATATCCTTAAACAGGCAATGACGGACAGAGAAACAGAGTTGCTTTCGCAGATACATATAATATTAGTATGCATCAAACTTGTAACTAAAAATGTAATTGGAGATTTCACAACAAATATTGCTTTTTGTTTATTTTTTTATTACTTATTTATCACTTTATACGCCGATTTTATATAGACGAATTATCGCCTTATCATATGGTTAAGCACAAATTAAACTTACTTTCAGTATTTAAATCCAGCACGATGTTAATATAGGTCACTCCCAGTGACTGGAGGACTTCTAGTTAGCATTAAAGCGTATTGTGCTCAGAGTGGTTGTGGCACTTGAAGTTTGCTACGTGCATAGTTAATTAAGATAATTTTACAATCTCCTTAAAATACAATTTCCTTTAGCTTTACGCGTTTTATTGTAAGTTTTTATTATAGCACCCTCGTATTTGTTAGAAATTTGACTTAAACAAAGCTTAAGATTTTATTATTTTATGCTTTAAGGCATAAAACGTGAACAATGTCGAGTGGATTTATGAGAATTTTGACATTCAAATGGATTGCATCAAACCTGTAGAAAAAATACGAGTAGAAATCGTGTGATGAGGGGTACTAATGTGATATTAGAATTGCTAAATAATAATAGTGTTCTAGTTCAACGAGAACTTTACAACAAAACATCTATACAAGTTAATTTTGGGTTTACAACCAGGTTTCCAACACAAGTAAATGGAAAACTCTTAATTAAAATTAAGACAAATATGCTACTTAACAGTTAAAAGGCAAATCAGTGGAGACACATCGACGGACAGGCAGGAAGGGCATGGCAGGAAAAGAGTGTGATCTGTTTTTATACCTTTTGAGGTACGGAACAATACAAAGATAAAATGTATAATTGCATGAATTCACAGTTTATGTTTCAAACGCGAATACTTTCTTTTGTCTGTCCCGTGACTTTGGACCCTAGGAAGGGTTTGAAACGTCTGTATAAATTTTAATAATTGTAAAGTAATTCACCCACCAACCGCATTGGACCAGCGTGGTGGGATACGGTCCAAACCCAATGGAAAGGGTGTATTAGGAGGCCTATGTCCAGCAGTGGACTATCAAAGGCTGATGATGATGCAAAGTAATTAAACGCGATAAAATCCGTAAAACTGTTTTATTTATCACATTTCGCTTTGATGCTACAATTGGGCTATATAAAGAAAAAATATTGTCAACCGATTGCTCGAAAACATTGCCAAACATATTTTTTTCTATTTGAATATTACAAGCTTTTGCGCATAGTAGATATTAAAATATTAATAAGCTTCAATAACCTAATTTTCTTTTTTTAAAAACAAATATAAAGTACCATACATAGAAAAAGGTAAATTAATTAATTTCTAACCTAAACTAAAAGAATCACATCATCTCTTAAATCTAAAGAAAAATATCTTTTTCGGTGTAATGAAACAAATAATCCTTTTGAATAAGCTATTTTAAACGTCAGAGCAAAATGTACTGACGCAAATTCTAACTCAATTAACTTGAGTGTAACGCTCGCAGTAACGTTAAGAACAAGAAGCGTTTACTAGAGAAATGTACTGAAATAAATAAAGTTGGTACTTGACTTCCTTTCCTTTTGCTCCTCGCCCCTCCCTTTTCTTTTCTGTATTATATTTATTCAGTTCTAAACGTTGGCAGTTCGTAAATAATTATTCTTGTCGTTCGTAGGACGTAATGTAAAAGACATTTGCGAGAGAACCAAGTAACAGTTGCAGAACGGAACCAAACCATTTTTTAGTAAAAGACTTTTAACGAATTTTAAATTTTCGACGTTCTGCCAGCGACGGTTGTCACGGGGCAGATTGAGCAACGGTCGCTAGTATGTGTTTAAAACATGAGGAATTAAAAATGTAAATACACGTGTTTTTTTCGTGGGTAGGCGTGCAAAAGTTGACACATACATTTACATTGCGCCTTTAATTTAATTTTGAATAAAATAGTTTTAAAGTAAAAACAAAGTTAAACTGTTGTTTGATACTTTATTTAAAAATACTTACATCAGCAGTGAGTTTAATGTAAAATAAATTATCAGTAACAACCACCACCTGCCAGCAAATTTTTTTGGAACTTATTTCACTTTAATTTTGATATCACATATTTGGAATAGAATGACAAACTAGTCCGAAATTATGACAACACAAAGCCGCATAGGTGGTTGACCTGCAGGCACAAATAAGCAATGCTGGGTCATCCAAGGACACTCGCAAGAGTTGCCGATGAACTTCGCACATTCCGGGAGCTGATTTTTGGCATACTGAGTTTGCTGCGCCAACAGATAAAAGAATGTGCCCAACAAGTCGATGACCTGGACACGAGGAGCCGCAGGAAGGCACTTATTGTGACTGGAGTAGCTGAAATCATTTTCAGCTACTACTATACTATTATAGAGGACTGTGTTAAGTTAATTTTAACTATTCTTCACAAAAATTTAGGCCTTGATAAGATAACACCATCCGACATTAAAGTGTGCCACCGGCTCGGGTCACCTGGCAAACAATCTTCGAGACCCATATGAGTTAGGTTTACCAGCGTGGTTACCCGAGATGAGGCCTGGAGGGCCAAAAAAAAGTTGAAAGGCACATCCACTTCAATGAAAAAGTTCCTGACACGGGTAAGACAATCGGTATTTACCAAAGCATGCTTTTATTTCGGCGTGCACTCGGTGTGGTCTCTACATGGAGTTATTTTCATAAAAACTTCTGGTAGCATCAATAAAATCACCAAGGAGGAGGAGCTTGCTACTCTTACAGCAAAATATCCGCAGACAGCCAAACAGTTACCCAAAAAATCCTGAGGTTGCAATTACTCTTTAAGTATTCTTTTGTTTTGTGTTTTTTTTTAGTGTTTACATTTTTAGTTTTCTTTGTAAGTCATTGTATTCTTGATAAGAAAAATACCTTTAATTTACATAGTCTAGTAGCAGTTTAAATTATCTTGTGTTTTGTAGCTTTTTCACTAGTAAAGTTTCTGTAATCGTAAATATGACCACGTTCTATACCAATTTCTGCACAACGTTCTGAACTTAACTGGTTACCTATTCGACAGCGACGCTCCTACGAACCCTTACCATCTATATTCATTTCTAAATTCTTCTAGTACTCCGTCCTATATATCTTCTCAATTTCAATAATTATGTGATGTCAGTAACAAAAATCTTCGTTTGACGCATACACGTCTACTCCAATGCCCTACTCACCGTTCTGACATCATGCACTCCTCTTTTTCGTTCAATTTGCCCTTATGAAGGAGCTACCTCTCGAAATCAAGATGGTGGGGAGTAAAATGACTTTTCAAAAAGTATTAGCTTAAGAACGTACGCCAGAATAAACTTTTTATTATATATACATATACGTCACATACATATAAATATATATTTATACATGTATGTAGTATTTTCTAACTTGTTTACTTATTTATTAATATATATATATATATATATATATATATATATAACATATATATACTTTTATTATTATACATATAAGTATTTTATTTTATTTTTTAGTTATATAATTATATCAAAAATTTAATTTATAAAACTCATAATTTGACTCTCCACTTTTTTATCTTGCATCCTCAAGGTTAGTGGCACAAAATGCCATCGGCATTAAGCCGCCTCTGTACGATTTGTGCATGAAGTTTTAATAAATAAATAAATAACATCCGTTGAAAGTCCTTTTATTCCATAACGGTATTCGTGTAAACGAAAATAATTAATTATAGATTTATTACTATTTCCTGGTGATTGATGAAAAATGCCTATTTATCCAGCTTAACTTGCTTTATGTTTAGAACAAGTCCTGCGCTGCACTAAATCATTTTATATGTAGAAATGTGAAAATTCAATACAGAATCTTTTTTGGTTCAAATCGTGGTGCTTTTGTGTACATTTGTTGTTCGTCAAATTGCTTGTTGTTGTTATTCTGGTTGAGGATGTAAGTAAAATGCTCTTCATATTGTTCATGTGCTCTGCTCTTTGAATCATAAGAGAAGATACTCAGGATATATTTACAGGTGAGGCTCTTGGTCATGCGTAACCGCCGTATTTTATATTCGTAAAACTGGTCTATAAACTAGCAAAGTGACGTTGTATTTATGGTGCGCTGTATGTAAAATTTATATTGATAGATACATAGATTACAAGACTTATTCGGCTTTAATATTGTAAACACGAGCTATAATACAAATAATTAAGCAATTTTTCAGTTTCCCTTTAATTTAAAAGTTAGTATTTTGGTTTCACTACCACCACTATGACAAGAATTGTAGTTAGTTAAGAGCTTATACTTTTATTAAATCTAATAGTAGGTAACAGTTCTAAAAGCATCGCAAAATATACGCTAAGAATGCAAAAACTTATATATTATTGTAAGAGGCTCTTACTTTCATCGAGTAATTACGGCGCCCGTGAAATTTTTATTACCCTATAAAGGTCATTAACAAGGGCGCACTGTAGTTATCACAACTGTATAGAGCCTAATATATTAACGCTATAATGCCCAATGTAGAATGCATAATATAAAGGAGAAAATAGCATAGTAATGAATAAGCTAAGAATAGCGGCTTAAATATAATAATAATAAACTAGAAAAATACTTTAGTCATTTTGAATTAATGTAACTAAAGATTATCTTTGTTGTTTTCTTTACTGCTATTCATATTGTATGAGCAATGGAATATGCTCCACGATAGTTTCATCAATAGAAAAAATACGATAAGCAGACTGAAACTGCGTAAATTCAAAATTCTTGTCTGATACTCGCCACATTTACACACTGTTAGTTATTCAATTTTATAAATGTACTTGTTGAACAAAATATTCTGGCTCAACTTTATGTTAGAGGCTTCATTAGAGATAAATAAATTTTAAGCGAACTATAGAACCAGGTGTCTGACCTACATGGACAATGTCGATAGGAAAATGTCAAGAGATCACGTCAAATAGCTGGCAAGAATAGTGAAGCATTGTTCAGTTTTAATAAATGCAGTTTTATAGTTTACTACTTTCAAATTCAAAATCAATGAAAGTTAGCGCTAGTGGGGGTTATTGATACTGTTACGTAGTTTCTGTCAATCATATTATTTGGCTTAGTAACATACTTTCATACATTCAAATTCCTTTTATTAATTACCTTTTAGCCTTTTCTGTAAATGACATCGTAAATAATACAACGAATTTCAATGAAAAACAGTATATTTGAATGACTTACATCTATTATTACACTTGTATGTAAAATTTATTTCTAAGGTACAAAATAAGGCTGTATCGTGAAATGTGATTTATTCTACGGCATTTTTTGCTTACCGTGTTATGCAAAGATACTCTGTTAATACAATTTGTGCAAATACACCTATAGGTCGCATTATCTATCTGAAGTTTATAAAGTTAAAGAAGAATTGGCCGTAACGTTTCAACAAGATAAAACGTTTCATTTTCGATCGCAAGCAGCTTTTTATAATTTTAATTTAGGATAACTCTCAGCTCAGGCTCTTACAGCAATATATTAATATAAATTGAAATAAATGTTATCTCATAAGGATTGAAAAAAAAGACATTCAGTGCACTCATTGCAGATTACTCTAATTCTCTGAGGAAGTTTCTTCTACGGGTTTAATTAAAATGAACTTTTTGTACAGAATTAAGCTGTCAAAATGACACAAGAATAGTTTTCGATTATGCATTTAAGTCAAGTTGATTTGAAGTAAACTTATGGCCTTACGGATTTGTTAAAATATTTCATTAAATTTGATTGCAAGATTAATTGTATCCAAATATATGTAGTGTTCTCATGCTATAATAGAATGCTTGTTAGTCTTCTTGTTTTGTGTGTATGGTTCTAGTTTAACTCGTTCAGTGTTTGAAACGCTGTAGTCCACGGGGACATGGTACTGGGGTAGTGTCACCCTTTGCGACACAGGAACCCATTGCCCTGAACCATATGGTTTCTTACCCATCAGTCAATTAGTAAAACAGTGGACGTACGTTCCGTTTTGCGAAGAGTAAAATGAATAATATGTCAGAAGAAACTAACAATGGTAGTTATAACATCGCGTGAAGCCTTGAAGTTCCTTTTAAAATATTAATAGTAAAGTTAACTTTGAAACTATCCATTATTTTTAAAAAAATGCAACAGGCTTAAGTATTGGAATTCGATTTATTTATTAACAAACATAAAAATTCAAAAATGTTATACTTTAAACGCCAAACAGATTTCAAAAAAATTATTTAAACAGCACCATCTGTCAGTTTAAAAACTAGTCATTACTATATTATTATTATATTATATCTGCCTGACTTTTTACTAAATAAAGCGAAAAGTCAGGCAGGTAATACGCCTTGCTCATACAAGTCTGCTCGCCGTCTTGAGACGTTAGCTGTCACGTTTCGTGTTCAAAGTATTCACGATGTATTTTGGATTGTTAATTTATGGGTAGAAAAAATATATTCAAAATATTAAACGTAAAGATCTTACGCTTGTCATCCGATCGTAAGCAGTATCGATGATTTCTTCTATTCGTGTGGCCGATAAACCAATGACAGATCGATAAAATGCAGCAAGAGCCTCTTTCGTTACTTACCAGTACCTAATGTTTTAAGTAAAATTTTATGGTCAATTTTCACTTCAAGTTTTAAAGTTAAAAAATAGTTTTAAAAGAAATTTAAATTAAACAAATTTTGATTTGATATGAATTTTCTGATCGTTTGGTTATAATTGTTACATGTCTAAGCGGCATCAAAGGTACGTAAAAATTCTTTATATAAAAAAAAATGTATATTTTAAGATAATAAACACTAAGCGAGCTGAAATTTAGACAGAACACAACGCTTCGTGGCAATTAGAGGATTTAGGACGAATTCTTGTACAAGATTAATGTTAGAAAATCACGACATGAACTAGAAGTAATAATATACAAAGAGAACATATAGAAAAATAGCATTCTAAATACATAAAAAGAATATTACGAAAATGCTGACAAACGATTAACAGTCATACAGCACTCAAAGACATTGGATTTGTCAACTATAATTTCCAGATGACGTTAAGTTAATCCCAGAAAAACACATATTTTAGTGAAGAGTTTTGTGAAAAAAATTTAACTTCGTAAAAAGTACTTTTCTTCAAACAAGTCTACGTTGACATTAAGCAAAGTTTTTCATCCGACGACAAGTTTGTGCAAGTAATAAGAGTTTTTCAATCATCTTTTAGAGGGCTTATCGATCAAAGAACATATTCCCGTTTTAAGCTTAAAATCTAGAAACTCTTTTTATATTTTCTGTTATTCAGTTGAGTATTTTAAAATAATTCTATTTCTTATTATACACTTAGTACTTTTAAATGTTTTTTTTAAATAATGGAGTATTGCTCTTCATACCGTAGACCAAGATTTAATTATTTTGATTTGAGGCACGCTTCTTTTCAGAAGCTGTGGTAGAGCAGTGTCGTAATAATTTTATGGAGCCCTTAATATAAGCAGGCCACAAATCTAGTTTCATGATATATCTGCTAGTGTGTCTCAAGGTGGAATGATATCACCGCTCCTATTTTCTGTTTTCATTAATTTTCGCACTCCTTATCTCTCTTTTCAAATTAATACCATGCTTTCGTTGAACATCATTTCTGCCTTTCCAGCAATAATTAAATATGTATTTGACCACTGTTCTTTAATTACTACGGATTGGCCACACAAACCTTTGCTTTAGTGATCGAGCCCAATTAGTCACAGAATGATTGACATAGCTTAATCTACTTAAATTAATTAACTGATTTGGTTCTCCAGACGTTATCCATAAACCATTTGCCGCCTTAGCTTCACTTAAGCAATCATTAAATCGTTGAAAGCACTTTCTTCTCGTGAACACAAAAGCAGTTTTCATAGCCTTTACTTATTATATTACTTATTATAGCAATCCTTGATTATGCGAGTTTGATAACGTAACTTGCCATCTAGAAGTGAGGAGAATTTCTTTAATTTCCTTTACAATATTCTTTTTGCTTTTCTTCTTTTCTAAAGATGTTTTTCTGCCTAACAATCTGGCTTTAGTAATTTAATCAATGAACAACTAACTAAATATATATATTTCAGGGGTTCTTTTACTGTGATAGCTATACTACTATGGAATAACCTATCTTGTGGTATTTGAAAATCAAATTCAAACTGGGTTTTAAGACGGCTTGTGTTAGACAACGGGTCCTAAAATGGGATAAGGTTGTGCAATAAGAAGTAAAGTAAATCATTATTTCACAAAATTAAGTAAAACCTGAGCATGACATTAATTTACGTTACTGAAAACTTGTGTCCCTGTAACAAAAACGGCATTTAGGGACACAGGCAGGTACCAAGATGTTCCACATTTAGATAAATTGGTTACTTATAGTCTATAAATGACCAATTTTAGTAAAGCAAATTAAAAACCGTACAGTTACAGCAGCAGAAATCCATGTTAAAATTAACAAAACCCATATCCAACAAATCAAACAATTCAAAGTACAGTTCTAAATTATACAGGTGTTTTTAAAAAGAAGGTAGCATGTTATGTTAAAAAACGTATTGTGGCTTTTCCTAAACTCTGATTTCAAAACAGTTTGTTAATTCATCAAGAAGAAATTTGGAATGCCTCATGGGAAATTTGCAACATTTTTATATACAAAAAACATTTGGATTTGCTCCCTGGCCTGGAAGACTTGCCGTTGTCACAGTCACGTTTAAACGCGTGCTTGACTGGCGACAAATTTCCAGGGTACTTGCTTTTTCACCTCCATTTCAACCCACCACTATACATCTTAACTGCAACAACGAAAAGATGTGCATATTCAACAATGATCTAACGTTATGGGCATCTCAATATAGTTGGATGACTTAAGTGATTACATTTATTTATTTGCAATTAGTAGTAGTACCTTTCATCACTCCGTTTCGCTGACGATATCGTCATATTTGCCAAGTAATTGGAGTGCTTGTGAGACTTGTTGCACTGTTTAAATAAATCCGCCTGCCGTATCGGACTCATAATGAACTTAGACAAGAAGAAAGTCATGTTCGACGAGCACATTTTGCCGACTCACGTCGTCTATATCGCAGAGTATAAAGACGAAAGTTTTTAAACAATGCGTACTACCCGTGATGACCTACGGGATAGAAACGTAGCCTCTGACTCTGGGACTAGTCCACAACTTTGCCATAGCTCAACGTGGAATGCAATGCGCTATGCTCGGCCTCTCTTTGCGGATAAAATTCGTAATAAATTCATCGCGCAAATAACAGAAGATACCGACATAGCGCAAAGGATTAGCTCGTTTAAGTGGCAGTGGCCCAGCCACGTGGTCCGGAGGGCTAATAAGGTTCAAGAGTAAAGGGTAGGTTTAGAAAAACGGAGGGTTGGTCGACACCCAACCACGTGGGATGGCGATCTTCGTGCAGTAGCCGGTTCAACTTGGCAGCGAGTAGTAGGAGATCGGCTGTTTTGGCGTTTATTGAAAAACGCCTATGTCCAGAAGTGGACTGATAGGGGCACTTATGGATTCGCAATTTATATTTACTCACTGGCACAAAGAAGTTATAACCGCATATTTTAATTTATCTATAATTTGGAAATGTTTGGATTACGCGACTTTGTCAACAATTTTTTTTGTGAAAATTTCTAATCTTTTAGATTGCGTCAATATTAAATCTAATATTAGGAGGCTTTGGAATCACTTTAGTAATAACTATATAGATGTCAACGTTAGTAAAATTTTTGACGTGTCTTTCATTAGAAAAAAGTAACATATAGCGTGAAATACAAAAAAATAGCGTTAGATAAATACGTACAGTAATGCAGGTAATATATGTATAAAACTCACAAGTCATTGTACGTTGCTAGATACGATTTTTTAGATGTATTGTGATATAGAAATATTGCCTGTAATGCTTTGTATAAAAAAAATCGATGGTTTTATACTCACAAACCTTTGAAAGTATGTACAATGGCAGGTTTCTAAACCTGAATATTTTTAACAAACGTGTTGACGGCAAAGTGTAACCAACGCATACTCTAATATACACACAATCAGCACATTACACCTACTTAAAAGTACCTAATAAGTTTTTTTTAAGTCTTTTTTCTTTAATATGTGCAAGTGTTGACCGTTGCATTTCTAAAACATTATAAGCAAAATAATGTCATCCCAGTTATTGCTGTATGTCCTGATGTCTATGTAAATAGGTCGAGCTTTGGAGTTAGATTTTCTTTTTATTCTTTGCAATTAAAAGAAACACCATGTATACTTTGGTTTTTGGGTTTGAAAAAGAATATAATATTTGATGTCATTCCATAAAAAACTAGATATAGGTGACAATTAGTTAGAAGCAAACTCTGTTATTACTTTGGTAAAAACCAAAATAAAAAAGATGAATGTCGACTCAAATACATTGCTATTATATTTATGTATAACATTTACCATAATATTTACTATCCTTCATGAAGTCATTGGAATTCAGTATAAATCTCCTATACCGTCAAATCTCCTGAGAAATACTTAACTTGTTTGCGTTACATTTTAAAGTTGGCCAGCTAGAGTTATATTGTCAATTTATATATTGTTTTGCTCTTGATGTTTCTATAATACATTGCACTTAGTGCTGAATCGTATTATAACTTAACGCGAGACAACTTTACAAACTAATTTGCTTAGGGCGTGTTGGGGATCGGATGAATTAAGAAAATATGCTTTTTGTAAATAGCAATATGTACTTGAAAGGAATGGTCACTTAAGGATAATAAACTTTCATAATTTTGTAAATTATTGTAAGAATAGGTTGTACTTAGAAGATAATTGCAAACTTTTTTGTACTAGTTGAATACCTCTTTAAATTTACGATATAGCAGAAGATGTTGTTCAAACTCGCCCCTCAAACTTTTCAATATTTGTTAGGGAATTTATAACGAGCCGGTAAGATGATAACACCCCTCACCTTATTATGACAAGAATGCTTAAAAAGAAGATTGTAAATAAACTTTTAAACGAGAAAGTAATTACTCCGGTAATTAAGTTTATCAGAAATGTAATGGAATTATTAATATAAAACATCGAACAGAGTTTTATTGACAATAATTTGTAATTAGGTATTTAAAAAAAATACAACACTACAGTAAAAAGTCAAAGTCAACTAAGTGAAACGTACTTTCTATTCACTTATGCAGCGTTTCATAATTTATTAGACGAATAAAAATACCTAACTAACGACATATCCAGTTATTTGTAAACAGTAGTTTATATTTTTTTATACATATATTTTACATTCGACTTCATCACTTATTATTATAATATCTGAATTATGGAACTGCGGAATGTTGCTATAATAATAAATAGTAAGTTGCCATTCTATTTTTATTTAAAGTAATATATTCTATTAATATAAATAATATGAGCACATAATTTACGTTAATATGGTCCTTTTAATCCCATGTCAGCTCAATTCTCGTGGCATTTTTCTTTGCAGGCATTAAACTGACTCTAATCATCTGATAGGGGGTAAACAGAACTTTCGAAACAGTACATGTTTTGGAGGAACTCGTAATTTTTATCTCAGGCTTTGCGTTATTTTTCCTAATATTTTCTTTGCCCACAACCTTTTCCTTATTGTCCTTGGTTTTATTGACTACCTAAAATTTCTTTATTGTTTCTTTTTCGAGAAGAGTAGTCTTTCCCTGAGTTTATTTTAAATACAAGGCCAGTTTTAAAAGTTTACGAATTATTTTAGAAGAAGGTGGCGGCAGGTATAAGGTGACTTTAAAGGTATATCAAATAATTTCTTTACTTATATCTGCAAATGTATAAGTCTCGGCTCTGTCGGATTATGCGAACGTGGTTGGCACTATATTACAAGAAGTTCTATATTTATTTAGTACGTGCAAACTAATGAAATAAATATGCATCAATAACCTTAAACATGTTATAAATCAGATTAAAGTGTGATCCAATTCGCGCTTGACGATATGATGTGATTAGAAAAAAATCAACACTTTTAAAATAAATATTTTAGCCGATAACATCAAAGAAAAGCGAATTGGATCGCTAATATAGACATCTTATTTAACAATACATACCAATGTACTTGAGTTTTAACACAAATCCGTAATATGACACAACAGAATCTTAAGTGCGTACTTTAGATAAGCGCAAGCAACATTGCGAATGCGAGGCGCTGGGTGAGAGGAGGCACGCAAAACGCCGGTAAAGTGGGTTCTATGCAAATGCGATATCAACAGATTTATTATTTCGATCCTATTCGACCTGTAATTCTATTTGTCTCGGACTACCCTAACTGGATGATTTTTTTTCTAATGAGGTGAGTTTTCGATTTGTCACCCATGTCCTTCATGACTCGGAGTGGTGCGGAAAGGCTGTGGGTTGAGGAGACAAATAACATAGTGATGACAATCATGTCATGCTGCTGAAACTCTGCTAGCGTCGGCGCTTTACGTTGTAGCGACCAAGTCAATAAACTTCTTTTAATCATAAAATTTTTGTGTGTAGCAGTGATCTTATCTTCATTATCTTTACACGAGTCGAACCTAAAATACTCATATATGAAATACATATAATTTATCAACTAATTTAGATTTTTACTGAAACGTATGATATAATAATCTCATTACCTTATAACAATTTATGGTCTTATAAAGCAACCATTTATCAATCTTTTAAGACCGTCTAAATGGTAAATTTGCAAGTGAATAAGCATTGATAAATAACTTGACAGTGATAAATGATCAAGCTTTGGCTAATCAATTAGACTAAGCAGTCAAATTGAAAATCGATTACAGTGTTTGCTTGTTAAATCATTAAGAATAAAACGAATACATCTTTACTTTTTTATCGACATTAAATCCGCATTTTACGTACTTTTTGCGTTTATAGCTAATATTTTATATATCGACTAATATAGTTGTTAAAATGTATAAAAATAAAATAATCGCCCTCTATATTTAAATAAAAATAGCTTATTATCTAATTAGCTTATCTTATGATGACTATAATGCTGGAGAACTTAATATTCTTTCTTTATGTGCAAAGATGTTGGTTTCCTTTGTTTATTGTTATTTTTTTTATTGTCTGCTGTGAAAAGAACAAAGTATTCTTAAGATACAGCGTTCTTAACAAAATTTTAATGGTTTTTGACTGTACTAAAATTCAAATCTAGAGACTTATTTTTAATTTTTCTAGATCTCTTGCTTATTGCAATATAACTGTTACGATAATTATTCTTAGCACATAAACATTTAGTTATTGTTTTACAAATATAAATATTTAAGTAAGTAAGTAAAGTATAGTAAAATAAAACAACAGTTAGAGTATTTTACGTTAATACAGAGCTAAAAGAGGTATGACATGGCTTGCTATTGCTCAAGACGTCATAACCATTTTCCATAATTTGATTTTAAAGTCGGTTTTCTACGGTAATTTAGGGCATAACAGTGTAAATCCGTGTGTCATCGAAAAAATTAAAGAAAATCAAACTCTGTCCTGTGCTGTTTTTATGCCTTTTATGTTTTTTTATTTACATTTGAAGAACTAGTATTAACCAATAAATAGTATGTTGATCATATTGGTATGTTTATAGGTAAAAAGTAGTCACTAAAATAAAGAATAGTTGATGGATTTTTAACTTTCGGCAAAGTAAGTCAGTCCCCATATCTTAAATTGTTTTCTCATTATTAATAAAATGTCTATTTTTATTGTATAATAAACAATTGATTGTATATGCTTAGGACATTGTAGTTTCGATTTGCATAACTACATAAATGTAAACGCAGATTATTTTTATGTACTTATTTAATTAGTGACTTTTTGAAGCGTTTGTTACTTTTGTTCAAAATATTTTGTATTAAAATAGTTAACGCAATTTATCCTCGGATAATAGACATTTACTAATGAAACATTTTTGTAGATCTACATAATATGTACCATACATGATATTTTTTCTTTACTACAAGTAATAGTAAATTGCTGCTACAGTTTATGTTGCATAAACTCAGAGTATACTCAATCACTTAATTCACGTAATTAATTACGTTATGCATGCAGAGGTGATGGATTAGACTAAAATAATTCCTGCAATGCTAAATTTGATTACAGCTAAACTCGGTCTACACAATCGCAATAATCTAACAAACATAATTTTGGAAGTAATTACTTAGTATTTAATGCTTTATGCGTAATGATAACCTGTAAAAGTTTTGTGACGCAAATTCATACCAAAAGTTACTACGAAACCATGTTAATTATTGGCAGCGTCTTACGAACTTCTCCCCTTGTTATCAAATATTTTAACCGTTAATTTATTCCAGCCACAAACTTTTCCGGTTGAACTGTTGCAAATGAATAATTAGCTACTTCGTTTACCATTCAAGTGGCAGACAAAAGTTAATAAAAAAATATTTTTGTATTACATAACAGATAATTTAGCTTTTTTTTGCTTTTTGCAACGACACTAGGATGCAAACAATCTGGTGGGCTCTCAGATGGATATCATCGGCGTTTTAGAACCTTATTGCATTCGTGGCAACATTACAGGAATTATCAAGAAAAAGAGGCTTAATAAACAAAATAATTAAAATATCTGGTGAGTTAAAATATTCAGCGTTGATTTAGAAGAAATGCCTTTTGCCCTAGTATTGGGTCTACGTATGTTTCAATTCTATGGGAAAACTAATTTTTGTTTTGATCTTTTCTGGATGGCAATATATGTAATCAACTCTATGTAATCGGCAGTATTGGCCTATTCATTTATTAAGTTTTTGAATGCCACTCTGACATCTACATATATATCTAGTTACTTGATAAAAATTCTACTCGCACTTAGCAAGTAGAATAACCCCGAAACTCTTTACCGCTGCATTGGAAGACGCATTCAAAGTTTTGGTTTGGAAAGGACGAGGTATAAACATCGATGGCGAGTGCATCACCCACCTAAGATTTGCCGACGACATAGTCATAATGGCGGAGTCGCTGGAGGACCTTAACGCTATGCTCAATGACCTCGACAGTGTTTCCCAACACGTGAACATAGACATGGAACCTTAGGATGAACATGGACAAAACGAAAGTCATGTCTACCGCTTATGTCATGCCTACGCCGGTGGTTGTTGGGGGCGCTGTGCTCGAAGTTGTTGACCAATATATTTACCTGAGACAAGTGGTCCGGTTAGGTAAGTCCAACTTCGACGCAGAGGTCAATCGACGTATCCAACTCGGATGGGCAGCTTTCGGGAAGTTTAGACGTATCCTCTTGTCCGATATCCCTCAATGTCTAAGAACTAAGGTCTTCAACGAGTGCGTTTTGCCAGTGATGACCTATGGAACTGAGACGTGGTCCTTCACTGCTGGCCGTGTGAGGATACTCCAAGTCACTCAGCGAGCTATGGAGCGGCTATGTTCGGAATTCTCTGCGTGATAGAGTGCATAATACAGACATTCGCAGCAGGACAATGGTGACCGACATGGCTCGCAAAGTGGAAATGGGCGCCATTTAACTCGTAGAGCCAATAACCGAAAAAGGTTCTCGAGTGGCAGCCTCGTACTGGCGATCGCAGTGTGGGACGATCCCCACGAGATGGAGTGACGACCGTGCAAGTGTGCAGGTGGATGCAGGTGGCGCATGGATCGTACTTCTTGGCGGCTGATGGGGTGATGATGATGATGAAAAACTACACATACCACACAACCCTCTGTGTTGGTGTCAACTACGGGTGATCTACACGAAAGATAAACATTATGGGCAAGAAGAATTAGAATGAACATTTGTATGCACACTATGCGGGCATTAAGTACAAAGTTCTATGCACAAAAAAGGGACGCCTTTTTGTGCATAAAAATTAAAAAAAATAATTTTTCGAATAAATAAGCGGAAATATAGGTGCATTTCCTTTTCCAGCATTATCATATTCCGATAAGACAAAACTGTATTGCTTGAGAATGGCAAAATTAATTTCTTCCATGCTTATCCGTCGAATGGATCATTATTACGCTGGACAATCAGAGAGCGGTGATGTGATACTAACATAATAATTTTATATTTAAATATCAATTTAGTCAATTTTAAATGAAATGCCACTGTATTGTTAACTATGCCTTTTTTTAATTGGCTAAAATAATATACATAGAAGAAACAAACACTGATACATATATAACAATGTTTTGTGAAATTTTATAATTTACCAAATAATATAAGCGCACAAACGTATACTTTTTTCGTACATTCAGCTCCGATTTTTTACGTTCTCTTTTTAAATATTAGATTTAAGCTTTCCATTGGTCCCTTTTTTAAATAAATTTGTAATAAGTACTTATATGGATATTTAAAAAAAATTAAAAATTACGGCAGCAAAAATCACAACCTTTTGTGATAAAATTACAAACGCTGCCAAAACAGTGAGACACAGACGCAAAGTTTGTTTTACATAATTATACGACTTGAATTGTTCTACAATAAAATCCGCGATAGCATATATTTTTGTTTTTAAGAATAACGCACAATAGGTATGTTAATGTAATTATTTTTAAAAATTGCAATCAGGCCACTTCAAAGCTCATTTAAGGTAATTTAGTGTAAGTTCACATAAAAATTAATGCAATAAAAAACTCCTCATTCTATGTACATAAAATGTGTTTTAGACGACATTTTAATGAAAGGAGTAACTTAAAAGATATCAGAGAATATCAGTGCGGTGGCAAAAATAGCGACTCAGTTACGTAATGCGAACACGTTCGTGAACACGTTCGAATCATATTTGAGTACATTGTGCTATTCTTGTCTCTTGGTTGGTCAATAACAGCAAATAATTGAATTAACTAAAAAGTAAGATGATCCATGCATCAGATGGACAAGTGACATATCGTTCCGGCTTTAAGCATCATCTTTATATTAATAGTGTGTAGTTTATTGGCCCTAGTAAATCGGGTTCTGGGTTCCGAGAACAACTTGTAACTTGTCCCGTTGATTTAAAATGGGTCGATCCAATGGCTGAAAAGTAACATGATCCATGCGTCGGAGGAGCATGTAAAAAGTCGGTCCACCCACCAACCCGCAATTGGACCAGCGTGGTGGGATAAGGTTAAAACCCTCTAATAAGTTCGAGCATTAGGGAGCCTATATCCAGCAATGGACTCAACACAGGCTGATAAGATATGATGATGATGACGGAATATACGAGTGGCAAATAAAATAATTATTGCCGTTTTTTATTTTTTTCGGATACGTTAGCCTAGCTAGTTATCTAATAAATTAGAGTATTCAATTAAAAAAAACATATTTTATTAATTATTATTTCATAAATCCTTTTTACAATGATTTCTTTCATAAAACTAATTTTTAATGTAATAACTTTTTTGAGAATAAGGTTATAAACAGATTTAAAGTGATAAAATAAAAAACTAAAAATGTAAGGTTATTTATTTAAAAAAATAAATATTAAGTATTATTGTTATGTTTGGCCCTATTATAAATATAATTTTGGTACAAAATAGAGTAAATCCCAGGCCCATTCCAACTTTCGCCTTTTGATGTCAGATATGTTAAACGTTAATTAATACCGATCTCGAATATATTTTTCCTTTTCCCGTAAAATAACAATTAGTATTTTATTGCTTTGTATACCATTTAAATTGGTCTTACGTTAATGAAATAAAATATTACTTTATTCACTGTTACAGAAATGGGTAAATGTTTTATTATTTTTATTATTTAAATTTGAAATGGGTACACACAATTAAAATGGATACAAGGCTCCAGTCAAGCTTCTTCGAGTCAACCTTTGGGGGGTAGAAAAAATTTAAAAAATAATTTAAATAAAAAGACCATGCTTAAATAATATCAGACCTATATTGTACGTCATAATAATAAAACATATGTACTACAATAATCATATAATAAATAAAAAAATATACTGAATATAAAATGTATCAACATGGAATAACCGATGAAAATAAATCTTTAAATCATTAAAAATTGTTTTAAAGAATAAAAAATGTTATACTAAAAAAAATAAAAAGAAAATGGTACAACAAGTTCAGATTAATTTGAAAATTTAAATTAAATAAATATTTATTCATTCTTAATTAATCTAATGGAAATGTCTTATTTTCAATGTATTTAATTAAAATGAATCAGCTGCCATAGTATCTTCCCGTGAATACGAATGAATTAGCGGTTATCAAATGTTTCTTTAATTTTTTATATATTTTTAAAATTTTAATTATTTTCAATTGTAAAATAGAAAGAAATAATATAAATTGATAGTTCAATTTGAATTTTTACAACTTCATGGAAAATTCATTTACAGTTGAATAAACATCATTAAAAATTAATATTTTATATAATAATAGTTTGAAATAAATTTAAATAATATAAAATATATTATTAGTAATAATATATACATATATCAAAACGAACTTACCTAACTCAAGTAGCACATGTCACAGTATAGGGAAATTACACTTCCTGGCTTCTTAAACTTTAATTTTGTGTCACGCATCTTAAATTTCACTCATCATTTTCATAACGCGCCTTTAAGTATACTTCAAAATATAATTTATATATATTATACAAAATCTGTAATCAATTAAAATAAAAACATAAATAAATAACTGACTTTGTCAAGAATAAATAAAATAGTTAAAGCTAAAAAACAAAATAAAAAAAATCTGTTGCTAAATTTGTTTAGAAGATGTTCCAGAACTTTATTTTTAAACTATAACGATTTTAGCCATCCTATATCGAGGCAGCTATTCCACAAAGTTATATTTAAAGGAAAGTAAGTGCTAGTCAGAATGTGAATAGGACATTGAGACCAAGCGGGTTATACGCAAGTCCTCAGGTCTTTGAAATTTGCACAATGTAAAAGCCATGGATATGTAAATAGGATAGATGGAGAATTCATACAAAGAATTAAAGTGAGTGAGAACCCGAACTGGCGTCGCTGGCGAATGTGGGTCACCAATTTTGCCGATGGGAGACCATAATCATATTTACGAAGGTTGAAAACAATTCGATGCGTTATTTAAAGTGTCAATATAAAGAGGCTTGATCTTCAGACATTCAGGTCAAAGTAGCATGTCACCAGTCGATGAGGAAAGAATCAGCCTGACGTGCATTGCTTTTGTTGGCGTCGCAGAAAGTTTTAAGATTGTAGAGATGTCCAACATGGAACCGATTCTTTGCTACTTACAAAATGTGCAAATTCCCTTATGTGCATAACACAGGCACGATTTTAACGTTGAGCTGATTGGATCAGGAGGCTGTCATAAAAATTCGTCGTAGCATTGAACTGTATTCATTTGCCATATTCCTGTGAACTCAAGCACAATAGCCTGCCATTATAGAGGTTGCAGTAACTAACCTATCGACAAATTTTTGTAGCGTCAAAGTTCTGGACTTTATTTATAGCCAGTCACACTAGTCGATTGAATTAAGACATATATTTGCAGATTGTCAGCATCAGATATACGCACAGTGAATATTGTTGTTATAGAGATTAATTAAAAGTAACGTTAGAAGAGGAAGTATATTACCTATGTAGGGCAAGTGTCATGGCTAAGCCAACTTGATGGAGGATTCATCACAAGAACAGACTGTTGGCCCCCTGAAGATTAAGAAGAAACCAGTCTCGACACTTTAGAACCTGACAATAAGACGGACATAGAAGAAATGCAAATGACGAAGATAAAGGTTAGAAAAATCAATTAATACCAATACTTGATTTTGGTATTCTCCATACCAGCTCTAATATCGTCAGTCACCTTAAGGAGAGCTGTGGTAGTACTGTTGCCAGGTCTGAAGCCGGATTGAAAAGGACTTAGTAAGTTATTACTAAGTACAAAATTTTATATACCTTTGTAAATTCTTAAGCAATGGCAAAAGAGGGAAATTTCAGTTGTTCTATGATGAAACAAAAATCTCTTTGTTTATCTAAGAAAAAAATACAAGGTGTTGCCTGCGTTTTCGTCCGCGTGATATATATATATT
The DNA here is from genome assembly GCA_029286875.1 of Lamproptera curius. Taxonomy (NCBI): domain Eukaryota; kingdom Metazoa; phylum Arthropoda; class Insecta; order Lepidoptera; family Papilionidae; genus Lamproptera; species Lamproptera curius. The sequence goes on from JAGSMT010000594.1 coordinate 135,131, forward strand.
ACTAGAACATTTAAAAAATGTAACCTAAGTAATATCAGCTATCTTCCAGTGAAAGTCCCGTAACAATCGGATCATCTATGCCAGAGTTTAGCCAGAACAAACAGACAGACAGACAAAAACGGTTTTTTTGATGAATCAAACAGATACTCCAATTTAGTTTATTTGTATTGATAAAGTTGCCTACTAATACGAGTTCCATAAAAAAACGAAACTAATAATAATTAACAGAAGTTGTAACTAACAACTGAATAAGTAAACTGTGAAATTAGTAAACAACTGAATAAGTAACTCAGCGCTTATGTAAGAACTGCACTCCGTCTATTGTTGTCCAAAGTACCATACGGCTTCCTTTCGTGCGTAAGCTTTAGATTGCTGCCTACCAATGCTGGAACGATCTCCGCCCAATCAAGAACTCGAACTCAGATCAAACGTTTAAGTTTTACTTAAAGCAATGACTTGATTACAAAACAAAGTCCAGCACTGCTATTTAAAACGTGAACAAATACAAATACAGGTGCTTAAAATAAATTTTGTGTAATATTAAAACTTTAATACGTGTCTTGATCTTGGTAGCGGTAAATGTATTCCGGTATAAACAGTAAGTTACCTCTCATTTATTTTGTTTAAAATATTTTTGTTTATATAAATTTAGTTAAATAGCGCCATAACCACCTACATTAAACGGGTCCACTGAAAATCAAGCATTTACGAAGACTCTTTTGTCTTCGTGATGTAAACTAGTGGATGCCATTTAATGTACACAACCATTAATGTTTTTTATTTTCTTTTTACTGTAGTTTCAATTTCTTTCCAAATAAATGTTTTCTTTCTTTCTTTCTTTCTTTCTAAATTGTACTATAGAATAAAATAACGAATGAAAGCGATTTGAAATTACCTGAATAAAGATTTACGAGAGGTTACAGAAAGACAACGACTTTGTCGTAAAAAATATGTCTTTCCTCCACAAATGTAACAGACTTTCGCAATAGCTCAATGAAATGTTACGAGGATATGGATTTGTATATCACACGAAGAAAACAAAACTTACCTATTGCTCATAAATTGTTCCAACCAAGTTCTCCCGGATACTGTAGCTCGTACTAGCGTTATATCATGATTAATACATAAACATGATCTCATAATCAACAAGTTTAGTTTGTTTGGCATTGCACATGCGGTGAAAATTGATAGAAATATTGATAAAACATAATTTAATAACATCGATATTTGTTTCTATATTATGATATTATTATTGAATGTATTATTTTATTTAATTATTGAATGTACAAAAATGTTTAATTTTACTGATGTATGTACAAGGACATTATAAGTGCATGTAGACAATTAGATATTAAAACCGCAGACCTTTGGGAATCTCTGTTAAGGTGATAAATTCGATTATTGATGTAATATCACCTCATCTAGCAACAATATTTAGGTAAGCATCCAGGAGGCGAGTTTCCTGACCTAATGAAGCACAGTAGAGTTATACCGGTTTTTAAAGCAGGTGTAATATGGACCAAATAATTTTAGACCTATATCTATTTTGCCTACTTTAGTAAAATATTTGAAAAACTATTATTAAACCAATTAATGAAACATTTTAACAGTAACTGTCTCTTAATAACAAACAGTACGCTTCACTAGGGTCGCTCCACGATTGATGCTGGCGTTATGCTCATAAAGCATCTTTGAGCTTGGAAGCGTCGCAGGATGCCTTAGGCATTTTCGATCTCTAAAAGCTTTTGATTGCGTCAGCAAACTCTGGTCAGGAAATTACGTCACTATGGTGAATAACGCCGCACTCAATCTTCTGTCTTCGTATTGAGCCACGAACTCAGAGGTTGACGTAATGGTATAAGATCTCAGGGCCCATGTAAATATGGGTGTCCCCAAGGTCTATTCTTGGGCCTTTTCTCTTTCTCATCTATATAAATGATTTACCATATGTAATTAATAAAAACGACGAGATAGATATTATTTCTGATGATACTTCCTTAATTTTTAAAGTTAAACGCACACATCAACAATTGACGATGTAAATAATACTCTCTCTGAGTAGCGCACTGGTTTAGTGTCAATAATCTGCTACTGAACCAGAAGAAGACAAAATGTATTAAATTTATGACTCCGAATGTAAGACCGAGTAAATGTGAAGTGTTTATAGATGAGGAAGAGATGAGACGTTGATTGAGTCAACCGTGTTTCTGAATAACAATAGATACCAGATTGCAGTGGGGCCCTCATATTAATAGACTGTCGAATAAATTCAGCTGTGCAGTATATGCTGTTACGAAAATCAGACAATTAACTGACGTGGAGACGCCCGGTTAGTATACCTTAGCTATCTCCACAGTGTAATGCATTATGGCATTCTACTGTGGGAAGTGCAGCGGATACTAATACGATCTTTGTCCTCAAAACGAGCTATTCGAGCAGGTTTATAACCTTGAGCTCAAGGAATCCCTGGAAAATTGTTCCAGAGTTAAAATACTAACCGTTACTTCAATACATTTTCGAAAACCTAATGTATGTCAAAACAATAGAAATGATTTTCTTAGACATTGTGATGCACATAACATAAATACTAGAAACAAACATAATTTAATTCTTCCAGCAACTAGACTGCGAAGAATAAGTAAATCTTTATGGGACAATGTATACGCTTTTACAACAAAATACCAGTAAACGTTCAGAATTTAACTGTTAATAAATTTAAAAAGTAGTAAAGGAACGTTTATGATGTTAAAGGATTATTATGATATAAATGAATTTATAAATGATAACACAGCCTTGTAATGGAATGCTCGCTCCAGGCTTTTTCAAGTATAATATACGATGATAGTACTGTATGTAGCTCATAAGAAAATTTATATGTGTATATTTGATTATTTTAAAGATGACAAAATAGGCCGACTGAGGTTCTTTCCCGGTTCTTCTCAGGTCGAGGCGTCCTATTCCGAACAGTGGTAGCGTCTTGACAATCAATAAGCAGTGTTACACTTCTATATTGAATAAAGATATTTGAATTTGAATTTGAATTTGATAATTGAAAGTAGGCTTGTTTCAGTTGTTTTAACAATATTATTACAAATCTGCATTTGCATGAACTTTGTTCACGTAATTGTCGCCTTAATACTCGTAAGGCGATACATAAATTTTAAATAAAATCCCAAAAAAATACGTAAAACACTTAATAACAGAATTTAATTATAAGTAAAATTAAAGTAAATTGAAATAATTAAATGGCTTGAATGCGCAATATCATATTATTCAATTTAATGAGTCTTGATGTTACGGTAAAACATGTCTAAAATCTTTTATGCTGTATTCTCCAGATACCAGAACTTACAAGCTACGTTAAAGTAGGTCATTACATAAAAGCTGAAATACATTACGTAAATTTCTAATTAGCCTAATGGATAAACAAATCCTGTAAATATTTATATTAGAAAAAGCCGTAGATATTGTGATGTTTTTAATTTTTCTTACATAGCGAGCAAGTTTTCTTGTTTTTTTGTTATGTTTAAACGTAATAGAATCTATTTTTCAAAAACACTATAAAGTTTTGGTTACATGGACAACTTTAGAATTGATATAAAAATTGTATTATTAAACTTTTTACATTTTGATTCTTATCAAATGCTATGAATTGCAGTTTTGGTTGGAACGGATTATGTAATGTTTAATTACAAAAAAACTTATACTGCACATATATAATAAATTTCGTGAGCAACTTATTATAGTTATCAAATACGGGGACCGTTTGATTACTCCTTTTAAAAAGTTCATTTAATTTCTATATACCCTAAATAATCAATTAAAACTTTCGAGAGACATTTCACTAAAATTATGTTCTACAAACAGCTGAAGTCACGTGAAATCGGTATTGTTGCTGAAAAGTTTCGGGTCTGCTCGGACTTACTCTTGCAGTCAACTGCACTCAGTGCGACTCAAGCGATCGTAAAATTATCCTACTTGTCCAGATAAAGGACCTCCGAATCCGGACGTGCGAAACTAGTCGGCACCAATAACGAATTCACGTGAGCCGTCCGTACAAAGAATTGTTTTTATTTCATATTATCATAATTCCAGCTGCTATTTTAAATCTCTGCTTTATTTCAGGAAATTTATTGCGATTTTAAAAGAACATTTTTATAACAATAATTTTGAATTTTTTCAATAATTTATTCACACAAAGACAATCAAAATCCATGCATTTTAATTTAATGTAACAATAATACAAACAGAATAAAAAAATTTAGAATAAAATTTATCTTACAATAATATATAGACATTTAAGGGATTTATATTTGGTGGAAAGTTAAGATAATGTTTTATTTAAGTATGATGTATATTTACCTTATACTTTATTGTAATGTAGAAACTAAATTTACAAAAAAATTGCTAATCCACCTCTAATATTATTTTAAAATACAGGCAGAAACGAAACGAAACACTTTTTATGCATGCAATACGCATAATATGCATACTTTTATGGTCTCTGCAACGCTTTACTCGTTGCTTTTTTACACGCTTGGTTTCATCATAGCTATATTTACTGAGTACGTGCGAACCAATGATATTTATAAGAATCAATAACCTCAAACATGTATGAGGTCAGTTTAAAAGTGTGATCCAATTTGCCCTTGACGATATGATCTGATTAGATTAATAATCACAGCTTTTATAATAAATATTGTAGACGACAAATAAACGAATAAACAAACAAACGACCTCAAAGACCACACTTAAAAGCGAATTGGATCGCTAATATAGATCTAGTTTAACAATACATACCAATGTACTTGAGTTTTATTACAAATCCGTAATATGACACAAAGAAATCTTAAGTACGTACTTTAGATAAGCGCCAAAATTGCAAATGGGTGAAAGGAGACACGCAAAACTCCGGTTCAGTGGGTTCTATGTAAATGCAATATTAGGATTATAAACAGGTTTCTTGTTTTGATCCGATTCGACCTGTAATCCTATTTGTCTCGGACGACCCTAACTGAATGATTTTTTAAAATAATATTATACAATCAATAGTGTTTCCCCTGATGTCTTCATTTCTCTCTGACGTCCCATTTTATTGTTTGACGTGAATCCAGTAAATAGAACTCTTAAATGGATGGATGTATAAACTGTACAAAATTCCATACAACAACTCCCCGAAAATAGGTCTTTGCTTGTTATGATAGGGCACTATTCTGGATCTTTGTAGTAGTGGTGGGGCTTCAGTATGATCCAGCCGTGGAGACGTTAAGAGTGTGGCTGGCCTAAGAGCCTAAGGCGATTCTAAGCTCACCAAATAGGTGAGCTTTCGATTTGACTCCCACGTTCTTCGAGACTCGGATTGGCGACGCTACTGGTGTGGTGTGGAAAGACAGTAGGATGGGATACAGATTACATAGTGTTGACTATTTTCTCATCACGCGCCTGAAACTCTGCAAGCGACGCGCTTTTTATCGAAACCGTCACTGAGGACTGGATGTGGTGTTTGTTACAGGGAATATTTTGCCTAATTTTAAGGGCTGATACTCGAAGCGAGCGAAGCTTTGAAGCGCCAAGTATTTTAGAGACAAGGCTGTTTCGAAGCCTTTTCAAAAATTGTACTTACGAGCTCACCTTTTGGGTACCAAGAAGGAGCAACGTGGCGGTTCAGTCCAGCATAAACGGCAGGGACATGTATGTCCATGCATTTTATTAAAAAACTTTGTAGACGTAGTGCATGAATCCTTATGGAAAAAATATTTCTAACGATTTAATGCTTTTTGTTGTAGCGACCAAGTAAATAAATTTATTTTTAATCATAAAACCTCTGTGTGTAGTAATCTTAACTACGTTATCTTTACATCAGTTTAACCTAAAGTATGTATACTCGCTTATAAAACAATTATTTATTCAACTTTTAAGACCGTCTAAATAGTATTTTTACAAGTGAAAAAGCATTGATACATAACTTGACAGTGATAAATGATGAAACTTTGGCTAATCATTTAGAATAAGCAGTCAAATGGAAAATCGATTACTTTTTTGCTTGTTACACGTATCTCATTTAGAATAAAATGAATACACAATTACTTTTTTATCGACATTAAATCCGCAATTTACGGGTTTCTCGCATTTATTGCTAATATTTTATATATCAACTAATATGGATGTTAAAATTTATAATAAATAAATTAATCGCCGTCTATATTTAAATATAAATAGCTTATTATCTAATTAGCTTATCTAATGATGTCTATACTGCTGGCAAACTTTATATTCTTTCATTATGTGCAAAGATGTTCGTTTTCTTTGTTTATTGTTATTTTCTTTATTGTCTTCTGTGAAAGAACAAAGTATTCTTAAGATCTTTTATAGAGTCTATTTTAGATTCTTAACAAAATTTTAATGGTTTTTGACAGTACTTCAAAAATAGAGACTTGTTTTTAAATGTTTCTATCTCTTTTGATTTAATATATTAAAATATAAATATAAAAGTAAGTAAGTAAGAAAAGTATAGTAAAGTAAAACAACAATTAGAGTAATTTTGCGTTAATTCAGAGCTAGAAGAGGTATGACATGGCTTGCCATTGCTCAAGACGTTATAACCATTTTTCATAATTTGATTTTAAAGTCGGTTTCCTCCGCTACTTTAAGGCATAACAGTGTAAATCCGTGGATCATCAAACAAATTTAAAAAATCAATCTCTGTTCATCACTGTTTTCTATGCCCATGCCTATGAAATGTGGGTTATTTTTGTATTAAAATAATTAACTAAATTTATCCTCGTATAATAGACATTCACGTATTAACATTTTTGTAGATCTACTTATGATGTACCATAGATGATATTTTCATCTTTACTACAAGTAATGATAAAATGCTGCTACAGTTTATGTCACATAAACACAGAGTATACTGCAACCACTTAATTTACGTAATTAATTGCGCTTTGCATGCATATGTAACGGACTTACTAATTTCTGCAATGCTGAATTTGATTCCAGCTAAACTCGGTCAACACAATCTAAATAATCTAACGAATATAATTTTAAAGATAATTACTTAGTATTAAATTCTTTATGCATAATATTATAATAACCTGTGAAATTTTTGTAACGCAAACTCTTACCAAAGTTAATACGAAAGCAAATAAATTATTGGCAGCGTTTTACGAACTTCTCCCCTTGTTATCAAATATTTTAACCGTTAATTTATTCCAGGCACAAACTTCTACCCACTTTTCCGGTTGAACTGTTGCAAATGAATAATTAGCTACTTCGTGTACCATTCAAGTGGCAAAGTTAATTGAAAAAATATTTTTCTATTACATAAATATTTGCGAGATTATTTAGGCATTTTAATTGCTTTTTGTTATGAGACTAGGATACAAACAATCTGGTGGGCTCTCAGATGGATATCATCGGCGGTTTAGAACCTTATTGAATTTGTGGCAACATTACAGGAATTATCAAGAAAAAGAGGCTTATTAAAACAAAATACTAAAAATATCTGGTGAGTTAAAATATTCAGCGTTGGTTTAGAAGAAATACCTTCGTGCCCTAGTGGTATTGGATCAACCAAAGCAGACGTAGGTTTCAATTCTATGGGGAAACAAATTTGGCAAAATAGGTAATTAACTCTATGAAATCGGCCAGTATTGGCCTATTCATTAAATAAGTTTTTAATGCCACTCTAATATTTACATATATATCTATTTGCTTAAGTGCAAGTAGAAATTTTATTAAGTACAATAACATTCGCCATTATTTTTTGGTATACAAAATTTACTAAATAGAACCGTCATTTTGACAAACGCTGCTTTAAAAAAAAAAATGAATTAGTATACAATTTCAGCATTCGTCGTTTTACAAAACCACCGTACAGAGTATTAATTATAATTTCGTTTAGAATTATCTCACTGATATTACAAGTGAACTACTGAGCGTATTTAGCAGGAAGTAAGCGATATTGGTAGCCGTCCCGGAGCCGCTCCGACGACTAACGCTATTGAAAGCAGCAAGTATCAGGTCGCGCTTAAACTAGAGTTACTTATGTTATAATGTCTGAAAGCTATATAGAAATATTTTAATAATTCTACTTTACTTTATTTATTAAAATTTGATGTTATCTGTCAACATTCAGCTGCTAATCAAAATGCTATTTGCAGTATGTAAAAGTAAACGTTTAGATGTAAAGTGATTACCTAATATTTTTTCACCTGTGCATTCGTGTAATAATTTTATGCACGGGATAACAACATAAAACGGAATAATAAAGTGCTTATAATATTATTGCTAATTATTTCATTATTACAATGCGAGTTGATTGTAAATAATACTATAAGAAAACTTCAATACGTTAAGTTATTAAAACATATATTTGGAATTATTTCCCGTGGGCATTATGTCAAAAAATTATTATTTTATATTTATACTGTAATATAACGTAATTTAGATAAAAGTAACGCATTTAAGACAGAGTAAAATGTGGAGTAAGTTATTGTGTCTAGAGCTTTGACTACCTCTCGTACACTGATAAAGAATAAGCCATGAAAGCCAAGAAATATCATAAATAAAGGTTTTCTTTGCGGTTTTAAAATGGCTGCGCGTTTATTTTTGATGATAGGTTAAAAATAATACTTTATTTTTCTTATACCTTATATATTAGTTCGGAGATAATTTATTTGCATATAATTTTCTATATTTAGCCCGGATTTTGCAGTGGCCTAACCATACTTTCAGTTGTGAGAATGTAGGTCAGTGCCTACACGAAACATGAAATATATTCATTCATTCTAGTTATTGTAATGGATATAATGTTACTATAAGGAACGTAATAACTCTTGAAATTCATACTATATTTATTATTTACATTTACTTTAATAAATATAAGTTACCTATCTTCTGAATTAATAAAATATAAATGCCGATCATATGCTTGCATTATAAACATTAGTTTTTAAAATGGACTATTTACTTTTATTTTTAAACTAAAATTGATCCACAATAGTCCCTGATCAGAAAAAAGGTATTGAAATTTAAATTTGGTTAATTTCCATTTAGATATTCAACGGGACAAAGTACAGTACAGTATCGCTCTTTAATGTAGTATACCATAATAATATTTATGAGTAGGGAAAGTCAGGAGAACCAACCTATAGCACTAAGCTTTTAGCAGGAGTAATCATTTGTAAAATTGGTTTCGTCCTTTAGCGTAAAGTGTTTTTCTGCGATATGTAAATTAGAAAAACAGAGGCCTTTGTGGTAGTACAGATTTTTGTTCATGTGTTTTTTATGATTATGTAGGAATATAATTATCCTACATTACGTTGAACTTTTGTATAATTTGTTCGAGCTTTTAGTATATAGCTAATGATTTGTCGTACATTTTACCTTAAAGCTAGTCCAATCCCAGGCACAGCTACTAAATTTAAAATTAAATAAGAGAGCAGTTTAAAAAAATGTCCTTCTTTCCATGGGCATGATGAATTAGAGTGCACATTTTTTGTTTTTCAAGGCAATATTTAGCGTTGGGGTGGGAAGGCGGTGCTGTTGGAGAGGTGGGGTGGTGGTGGTGTTGCCGGCATGTAAAAAGTCGGTCCACTCACCGACCCGCATTGGACTAGCGTGGTGCGACATGTTCCAAAAACTCCCGAATGGATAGGGGTGTATTAAGGGAGGCCTATGTCCATTAGTGGACTATCACAGGCTGATAATGATGAAACCAGTCTTGATGTTACGGATTAAAATTTTCTAAACCTTTTATGTTGGATTCTGCAGATACTAGACATTACAAGCTACGTTAAATTAGGTCATTATATGAAGCCTAATGGATCAACAAATCCTGTATATATTTATATTACAATTTGCAGTAGGTATTGTTGTGTTTTTCAATGTTCTTACATTAGCGAGCAAGCTTTCTTTTTTTATGTTCAAAACAAACTTAATAGAATTTATTTTTCACAAACACAAAACTTTTGGCTAAATGGACAACATTAGATATCAATATTATTGATATAAAAATTGTATTATTAAGCTTTTTACATTTTAATTTTATCATATAATATGAATCGTGGTTTTGGCTTAGAAAACGCAAAATGTATAGCAGTTATAGTTTTAAAACACTGGATTAAGTCCTTTTAAAAAGAAAGAAATATTTCTAGTGATGAAAACTTTCGAGAGACATTGCAATAAAATTACGGTCTACAAACGGCTGAAATTCGTAAAATTGGTACTGTTGCTGACTATTTTAAGACCTTCCTTTTATAAATTATCCCACTCATGCAGAGGAAGGACCTCCGGACCTATAGGTGCAAATTTATACATAAATGCATGATTCATTTTAATATATGTAACGATAATACAAATAAGTTACAATAAAGTATATCTTACATTAAAGACATTTAAGGGATTTATACTTGGTATAGAGTAACGATAACGTATTATTAAGTTTCATATTTTATTGTAATGTAAAAACTAAATACCAAAAAAAAGATTTCCTAATCCACCTCTCATGTTATTTTAAAACAGACGCCCGCGAAAACTAACTGAAACACTTTTTGTGCATTCCATACGCATAAAAAATACTGTTTTGGCCTCTGGAATGCTTTGATTTTTTACACGCTTGGTGTCACTGATGAATATTCACTCCGTGTTATACAGCACTGTACTACAAAAAGGCAATCAACACAACAACCATGAACCAGACTTCATGAGCACATTGAAATCTGTATAAAAATATTACCGAGCAACATTCCTTGCATTGTTTTTTATCAGTGCAGAGAATTATATGGTTTCTGTTTATTCTGAGTAAATGAAAATTTGATGTATTTAAATTATAAATAAAGAGCAATAAAGAAAATATTATTTATATTATAGTGTCATCATCATCATCATCAGCCAGTGATAGTCCACTGCTGAACAGAGGCCTCCCCTACTACACCCTTATCTATTAGGGGATTTTGGACCGTATCCATCCACGCTGGTCCAATGTGGGTGGTCATATTTTATATAATTTTAATTTAATTTAAAAACCTTTATCTTTATATTCGAGAAAATTACTTAAAGTAAAATTTTAGGTGTCAAGCAGAAATATTTAGTGATGCAATTTAGTAGTCATATAGGGGTATATGCATATTAAAAAAATAAATTTGCAGCACAAACTACAGAAACAATTTACAGCATAAGCAGAGTGGCGCAGTGGACCGTACTGGACCTAAAACCCAGAGGTTTGTATTCGGATCAAAATCATGCTCTGCTTCCCAAAAGAAGGAGTTACTCAATTCAGAGCGAAAATAATTTTTAATTATATATATGTTACCTCTTTGCTCCGCTCTTGCTGCTCCGACTTTGTTTATCATTTTATTTAACGATAGCTGATAGCTATCATGTGGTTCCATTTTTAAATAATTCTTTGATACGTAGTTTAATAGATATTTAAGAAATTAATAACATTTTTGTGAAAATAATCACAACCTAACGCGATTTATTTGCAAATGCTAGCTCATCCTATGTTACACATAATTGTATTACTTAAACTGACGTACAATAAAGTTTTCAACGGCTTATATCTATGTTTGAAGATTAACCTACAATTAGAATTATAATGTAAACATTTTTAAAAATTTTAAGAAGGTATATTCAAAGCTCATTTTAGATAATATAGTTTATGTTCGTATAAAAGTTTTTGGATTAAATAAATAATTCATTCGTACATAGAATGAAGATTTTATTCAATGTAATAACTACTATAAAACGAATATAAAACGTGTGATAGATGAAATTTTGATTAAAGCAATACATTAAAAGGTATCAGAGATTTTAAATGCAGTGGCGGGATTCGCGGCGTTGTTTCGTATGTGTATAGAGCATATTACACATTTTAAATTCGGTCACTTTTTTTGTCTAAATTTTGTAGTTATAAGATTTTCTTTAATTTTTTTATGTTATAGTTTATTAATTTAAATGCTTTTAGGACCTATAACAAGACTAATAAAAGGCGGTAATTTTTGCATAAGAAAATATTAGATAAAAAAGCTTTCATTCAACTAGTTAGTTATTAACATTTACTAATCCAATTAATATTACATTAATCCTTAGTACACTGATATACATACAGATATCCCAGAACTGAATTTAGTTTTGATTCCTCAAGATTGATTACAACTAAATACGGTTAACATAATTGTAATAACCTATTATAATGCTTAAAAATTTTATTTAAATTGGACATAGTATCCATGTATTTAATAAAAAAAATCCTTTATATGGTTTTTTAATAGGAATATTTAACGATTGTGTAACGTCACTGAATAAATAGGTACTAATAGCATATCGTAAATTTCACCCCTTATTATTAGATATTTAACCCGTTAATTTATTCCAGTCACGAGTTTCTTTCGTTATTTTCGTATGAATGATTAAATAATAATGTGTTAATCAAATAAAGTACCATTAAATATCTCCCTCAGTGATCTCGTGGCAGTTGCCCTTACTTTCGATACCCGATATCGTTGCTTTGAATTCAGCTGGGAAGCAACTTCTTTATATGGTTATGCATGTGGGATTGCTAACTGCCTCCGTAGCCTAGTGGTATGGGCGAGTGCTTTCGAAACCGGAGGTCGTGGGTTCGAATCCTGCGGGAGCTCAACAAAATTTTCATTTTTGTTTCCTAGTTGGTTAGGGCAATTTGGGCCGATCACCCAATTGTCTGAAAAGTAAGATGATCCATGCGTCGGATGGGCATGTAAAAAATCGGTCCTCCCACCAACCCGCATTGGACCAGCGTGGTGGGATACGGTCCAAAACCCTCTAATGGACAGGGGTGTATTAGGGTAGGCCTACGTCCAGCAGTGGACTATCGGAAGCTGATGTTGATGGTGATGTGGGAATGTAGTACAATATTACTTAACTTCGTTTTAAAATTGATTCGAGAGCCAATTAAGTGCCTACTTGACGCAACTATTTAAAATACAACAAAGTAACTATATCATTAGTTGCATCTAAAATATTTAATTAGAAAAAACTACAAAAAGTCGTTGTTGAGCGACATAGGGATGTGATAACCCTTGATGACTTGACGGCGAATCTGCCTTGCAGTGGGAGTATGGCAGATCTGCAGTACAAGTGCGATTAGCCAATCGTCGTTTCAGCGTGACAATTATAAGCAACTCTTTTGAATGGATGCCATCTTGGCGTTCATTAAAAAAGGGATATGGCCAGCAGTGGATTGCTAAAGGCTGTTTATGATGATGACGAAAAAAAGTTGTTTGAAAGACTTAGATTTATGACTTGTGACCTTCGGTGTTTAAAACGCAATGGTCTAAGTGGCCAATAATACTGGCCTATTCTTTACAAACCTTCTTAGGTTCAAATCATATTTGAGTACATTCTGCTATCCTTGTCACTAGGTTGAGCAATAGCAGCAGATAACTAACCACTCTTTATTCTTTTCTTAGATCACCATTGACTCCATTATACATATCTTCCATTTTTCGAATGTGATGTCAGTACCAAAAATCTTCGCTCAACACATAACCGTCTCCTTCAATGCCCAATTCACCGTTCTGACATCACGGATTCCTCTTTTTTTATTCAATCTATACTTTTATGGAACACGCTACCTCTTGAAATTTGGATGGCTGTAAGTGTCTCTCAAAAACTTGTCTCAGGACCCATTGGGGAACTTATAGTCATCAAATTATTTATTATTATATTTAAATATTTATTTATGTATATACAAACACACAGATTTGAAGTGATTTAATTTAAAAAATCCAAAACTATAAGGATTATTTACTTTATACAAGTATAAAGGAAAGTATTTCTTTGAATTCCCACCGTTAAGTATAATTTTAATACAAAATACAGTAAGTTCCAGGCCCATTCCAACTTTCGGCTTTTGATGTCAGATATTTTGATCGTTAATTAATTCCGATCCTAAATTTCTTTTTTCCTTTTCCCGTAAAATAACAATTAATATTTCATTGCTTTGTATACCATTTAAATTGGTCTTACGTTAATTAAAGAGAATATTACTTTATTCATTGTTACAGCAATGGGTAAATGTTTTAACTACCTTAGTAAATTCTGAAGTAATGGCAATAAAGGAAATTTCCAGTTGTTCTATAATGAACAATATCTTTGTGTATCTAAGAAAAGAATACAAGCTGTTGCTTGCGACTTCGTCCGCGTAATATATATTACTAAAATATTTTTTCTAAAAAAGTAACCTAAGTGACATCAGCTATCTTCCAGTGAAAGTCCCGTAAAACGGATTAGCCATCCCTGAGATTGGCCAGAACAAACAGACAGACAGACGAAAACGTTTTTTTTGATGAAACACACAGACACTCCAATTTTGTTTATTTGTATAGATAAAGGCCTTCTGTATATATTGGAATACGAGAAAATAATAACCCAGTAAGTTGTGGTAAAACCGAAATAAATAAACTGTGTATATTGGTACTATAGAATAACATAACGAGTGAAAGCGATCTGAAATAACCTGAAGAAAGATCTACGAGAGATTACACAAAAACAACAACTTTATCGTAAAAAATGTGTTTTTCCTCCACAAATGTAAAAACTTACGCAATAGCGTAATGTAATGTTAGGAAGATATGAATTTGTATATCACAAGAAGAAAACAAAAACTTACGTATTGTGTCCTAAATTTGTTACAATGAGTTTCCCCGGATACTGTAGCTTATGCTATGTCATGATTAATACATAAATATGATCTTTATTCACATCATCAACAAGTTTAGTTTGTTTGGCATTGCCCACGCGTTAAAAGATAAGATAGAAATGTTGATAAAACGCAATTTTAACAAGATTGCTGTTTGTATCTGTTGGACAAAAGAGGCTGCTTCATTTTAATTCATTTATTTCAAACTGGATTTGGCCGAACTTTTTTTTCAAAATTTTAATTGTCGTCTTAATAATTGTAAGGCGAGAAATAAAGTTAAAAAAATAGCCAAAAGAAAATACGGAAAACACTTACTAACAGAATGTTATTAAAATAAAGGTTCAAAATATTTTAAAGGTGTGACAATAATATTAAAAATAATTTAGAGTCCTTATGAGACTTGATGTTATTGTTTAAACATTTAGAAAATCTTTTATGCTGGATTCTTCAGATACAAGACCTTGCGTATATGTTTACATATTATTATAATTAGCCGTAGATATTGTAATGTTTTCTGATGTTCTTACATAGCGAGCTCATATAATAAATTTTATTTTTAAGCGACTAATTATGGTTATATAATATTTCACCGCCTGATAAGTCCCTTTTAAAAAATTTTTTTATCCTTAATAAAGCAATTAATTGTCTTGGAGAATTGCACTAAATTACGTAAAGTTCAGGGCTTTTGTTTTATTGTTGAACAAACGTTTTTAATGTAAACATTTTTAAAATTCAATCAGGTATATTCAAAGCTTATAAAAGATAGTTAATGTTTACATAAAAGTAATTGCATTGAAAAAAAATATCTATTCTATGTACATAAATCGTGTAATAGATGACATTTTGATTTAATTAATACCTTAAAAGGCATTAGAGATTTCCTAAATGTTTTCAAATATACAAACGGAGACGACCAATCACTTCCGGAGGTTAAAGCGCTTTTACAAATTTAAACATTTAATGTAAACTAGTTTTCTCCTTTCAAAAATTACAATTTGAAATGAGTATAATTCGTATTAACAATTAATATGATTCAAATGAATGTTTTGATTTCAATGATTATTCATATTTATAAATATTAAAAAAAAACTAATTTAACATGCAAAAATGTTGCATTATATTAGTATTATTAAAGTATTGTTATTTGAATATTTTGAATTGTTACTATTATTTCATCTTCCTTCCTACTATTTTAATTTTTGATTGATGGTTTAGGTAGTGAGGGAAGAATAGTTTTATTTGTTGACAGATTATTTTTGGTAGTTCTTGTTTTAAATTTAGTGACATCCAAATCTGATAATCATTTAATTGAATGCAGTTTACGTATAACAATTATAAAGAGTAGATGCCAGTAGCTTTGTGAAAAAGAGTAGTTGTGGAATTACGGGCCACGTCAACGGCGATGCTTATTTAAGAAGATCACTAGAAAACAAGTGAAATTTTAACCAATTGAAATTTTAACACGAAAAACACAATTTTGGACATTCAAAAGCGTAAAACTTTATTTTAATAACAAGCGTAAAAAACTTTCCCGTAGACACTGGGTTTGTGTTTTGTTCCACCGCATTTAAAAACTATGATAATTTTATCAAAACCGTTCTTACACGGTTCATAAAAAAAGAGTTTTTTGTAAACTTCAATTTGCACATCCTTGAAAGTTTAAATATGCCCGATTGGCAAATTTTTAATTACATTGAAATGCTTTTGGGATTTACCTGTCTCAAACCTTCTTTGTAATCCAATTTCAGCATAACTATGTGAAACCAACTTTTATTCTTTTTCAAGTTTTGGCAATTTGTAATTCAACGCCCGAGGTTGTGGATTTTGGATGTTTTTTTTTTCTGGAAATATCTTTTAAACCACTTATCACAAAAATTATTAAATAAATGGGAAACAATGAGGTTTCTATCTTTAAAAAATAATAGAACTTTTTGAAAAAATAAATTAAATAAAAAATTATTTTAAACAATTGGAGAGAGAGAAGTGGCCATTGGATTCACCATACCAGTCTATGTTGCAATAAAAGGAATGAATAATGTTTCAAACCTGGACAAACCCCTTTTAAGTATGCCTAACTCATTCAGATATTAAATTTACAGGAACTGTTTTATTTACACCCTTTACAACAATACGTAGAGGGGTAACGAGACAACTGCTGTTGTCTAGTGGTACTTCAATTAGTCAAAGCCTTAGTATTAAAATACCTGTTCAACCTGTTCACCGCGATCCCATAACGACGCACAAAGTGCAATGTTGTTTCAATTTATAGGATCACATTACCGAATGTCAAACACGACATACGTCATTAATGGTGATGGGCAAACGTTTGTTTTGTCCCTAAAATTAAAATACAGTTATTTCTGTGCAGTATTTACATTATTGCCTTTCTATGCACTTAAATTGAAGTGAAATGTTTTAAATAACAGAGTTTTGGAGGTCAGCCATAAAAAAATGCAATATTTTATAACCCAATGAGAAACTCTGCAGATTTCAAACAAAATGGAAGGAAAAAAAATCGGTTAAAAATAAATATTTTCTTATCATTTTAAATTAATAAATGTAGTCTTAATAAATTCATAACAGAATTTCAAAGTCATAGTTTTTAAAAATAAATTCCGTTTTTTAACAAGTTATTTTTCGTTTTATAGATATCCCTATAAAAAATTATTTAAACAAAGCACTTTGGTTTAAAACCCTTGTTAAAGAAGCATTTAAGACCACCAAAGGCTTTATTTTTCCTTGTTTATATTATTTTCGGCCAATGGTTATACTACAAATATCATAAGAAAGTCCAAAGGTTTTTACTAAATATATTTGATGATTATCCAAAAGCATTTCTCGTGCAAATAACAAATAAAACAACTAAACATTTTGAAAAATCTATTTATACCCAATTTTTTTTTTTAATTGAGATTAACATAACTGATTGGCCGTCTACTTAAACAACCAACCATCGTCGCTATTTGGTTTATTTAGTTAATATATTAATACAACGTTTAACCGTTAGTTTTTTATTCCTAACTAGAATATCAAATTATATTAATTTAATTGTAACAACTCCCGCAAATATTCAAATTAAGTATTAAATCCAAAACGTATTTGGAAAAACTGGAAAAATTTCTTCAATTAGGATATAAAATTTTGAGCGCAGGATGTAATGTTTGGTATTCATACATGGTGGTTATTTAAATGTAGGTCAGTTACAGCGAACTAAGGACTTGTAGTTAAATTTAAACAGTGTTTGTTCGGAAAGTGTGCTTTTAATGCTTGGAAATGGCAGGTTTAAAAAAAATATAACTTAGTTTTATGCCATTAAACATTATTTATTTTATATACCCTGGAGAATATGTATTGCAAGAAAAAAATATTTTTGTGTATTAATATAAAAGAATGATAGGAGACTTTACGGGCAGACTGCCCGTGACCATAGATCCTGTAAAACGTCTTAAACGTCTGCAAAATTGTAAACCACATTAAACGGGAAAAAAATTAGTTAAGTCTTTAATTAAATAAAAAAATGATAAAGACAGACAAAGAAAATTATTTTCAATAATTTCGTACTAAATAATTTAAGTTCTGTAAAATGGGCGGAACGTGATTGCGCATGAAGGAATAATTGTGTAATCGTGTGCTTAATTTGTTGTATAAACGCTTATGACTGTTGACACTTATCGATCTGATTAACATACATGAAGTTATTTAATTTATGCAAAAAAGAGCTTGTATAAATTGTCATACTAAGAAAATGGATAAAAGAATTTCCAAAAAAATAAACATACACGTCATACAAAAAAAAACTATAATAAAGTTTCAAAATATTAAACATATAATGTAACATTTCATAAAGTCGTTACTAAAATCATCATCATCAGCCTGTGCTAGTCCATGTTAGGACATAGGCCCGCCAATAGGCACCCTTTCCATAAGGGCTTTTTGGACTTTAAACCTATCCCCACCACATTTTTTATTATAAAGGTTAATATTATTAAAAATAATTGATCATCTTTATTAATTTTATTATAAAAAATATCTTAAAAGATATTAATTTAGTGCAAGTTTGTAAAAATCAATTTTCTATAAAGTGCTTTTTAAGTATTATCACAAAAATACGATCCATAGCATTAAAAACTTAATATCATGTTAAAACATCTTACAGCATCTCAAAGTACAAAATAATTTTATTTAAACAAGTCCTGCTACGTACTGCAAGTACTTCCTTTTTTGGGTAGTCGGTCAATAAGTACTTCATATCATTACTGTACTTTTTAAAATATAAATAAATATCCGTAGAGTATTGTTTTTTTATGTGACAATAATTTATTTAACTTTAAAATAAACACAAACTCTTAAACGTTATTATTTTATAAGTATACTTTTAGCATAGACTTATAATATAAGTAACATGTGCGTAAGCGCTTTTCATTCCATAAATCTTGAAATTATTAATGAAATTCTGTGTAATGTTAGGAAAAGGCAATATGACAATGTTACCGTTTTGAATATTTAAATCCTTTTCTCTTTCAAGTTAAACTTTTGAAATTACAGAAAAAAGTTTTCTAAATAACGAAGTTAGATTAACTTCGTGATTAATAGAAACGCTTACTTACGTTTACGGTATTGGATATCTTAATCTTGCTTATCGTGGGTTTATGGTATTTTTCTCGTTTAGTTTTCTACTAATATTTTAATGCTTCTGTTTAGCTTTATGCAATTATGACTCCGTGTTAAATCTATTACTAACTAATTAAACCTTAAAAATTTTAATGAAACTGTCGTAAAATATATTTTTCAGTCTTTACTTGTTTATTAGTCTGTTCTGATACTCAAAAACATAAGCATTAACTTCTCAACACACAATATGAGGTAAAATATGCACGGTCTTATCAAAGGTGACATATTAGTACTGACAGTCACGTCACTCACAACGTGCTAAAATTTACGTAAGTGATTAAATATTTAAACATTGTTAGAAGCTTCATTTTTATACAGAGGATAAAGTGGATTTAAATGACTCTACTTTATCTGCTAGGAGTATTCAAATATGCTGTAAAGAGATATAAATAAGTGAAAATGTATTCATGGTATACGTCTATATAAAGCTTCAATTTTTTATATATTTGATTTTTAACTTAAACCGAAATAACCACTTCATCTCTTAAATCTTAAGAAAACACTTTTTATTCAGTATACTGAAGCAACTAATCATTTCAATACGCTTATGTTTCAAGCAATGCTCTGCATAGAATCGCAAAATATATACAAAGAATGCTAAAACTTATCATCCATTATTTAGGAAACATTTTACTTTTATTGATTTATAATAATCACGGCTCCCGTCTAATATTTATCACCCCTATAAAGGTCGTTAACAAGGCCGCATAGTAGTTTTCGCATCTCTATAGAGCCTCAAATATTAACGCAATAATGCCTAATGTAGAATGGCTAATATAAAGGAGAAAACAGCTCAGTAAATAAACCAGCGAATAGCAGTAGTAACACTTTGGTCGTATTTAATTAATGAATCCGTCCTATTTTATTTTCTGCTATTTTTTTATTGACAATGGAATATATTCCACAATAGACATAATGAATATAAAAAATACTATATGGCAGACTGAAACTGAATGTTCGCGAGCAGTTCTATGACGTCTAACACAGTCGCAAATTGGTTACACATTAATCTTTCGTCCCTATCTTACTACACATCATCAGCCTGTTTTAGTCCACTGCTGGACATAGGCCTCCCATCCATTAGGGGTTTGGACCGATCCCACCACGCTGGTCCAATGGGGTTGCGGGGACCGACCTTTTACATGCGCATCCGGAACACATGGATCATTTCTTTTCAGACAAATTGGGGATCGGGCCCCAAATTTGTCTTAACCAACCAGGAAACAACAATGAAAATTTAAGTTGCGTCCCCGGCAGGATTGGAACCCACGACCTCCTTTCTAAAGCACACGCCCATACCACCAGGCTACGGAGGCAGTTATCTTACTATACCGCCCTTTTTCGCCCGCCTTACCTCGCCGGAAGAAAAGAATATATTCGTAAAGTCACGCGATGCGAATGGCCAACGCTCCGTTCTAATAGTCTTACGTCTACCATGAACCCCAACCGCAACACCGAACACGTCTGCAGCTGGTTTGCCATCAGACGAGGTATTTATCCTTTTTATCGCATTTCCAACCGGGTTTATAACCCTTGTGTTTGGGATTACGAAATGGTCCTTCAAACCGCATCCCCTTCTGGTCCTTAAATAGGATTCACCAATCACCGTCACTGGAGCCAAATTCCAATCAAAATTCACAAAAACTTGAGGCCAACGCGCCCGGCAAACCAAATAAAACCTCAAAATTCTTGGTTGAAACTTGCCACATTATACACGTTTAGTTATTCTGTGTCATAAACTTATTTGATGGGCAAAACATAGTATTTAGACGAAATTTAAAGTTTGAGGCTTTATTTCATGTTAATAAATTTTAAAAGAACTATAGAGTCCGGTGTCTGACCTACATAGAAAACGTCGATAGGAAAATGTCAAGGGATCACATCAAAAATAGCTTACAGGCATAGTGAAGCGTTGTTCAGTTGGTAATAATTGCAGAAAACGTATTTAGTTCAATAAAATTCTCATAGTACCAAGTTACGTAACGTTTTCTTTATATTCAGATTTGCTAAAAATCATGGGGTCGGCTTTTAAGAAGAAAATAATTATCCAAGTACCGGGTTTTATAGGAACTAAGGTTTTCAAACAAAATCTTTCTAACTACTAGGCAGTAAATGTGGCAATATCAATGACTGCTACTGTCAGTGGGGGTGATTGATAATCTACTTTATATGTTCGAATCCTTTTGTCACTTACCTTTCAACCTATTCTGTATATAACGTAAATAATACTTCAAGTTTTGTTAATAAATCATTTATTTAAGTGATCTACAACACTAATAATTACTTCGATAATTTATCGCTAAGTTTCACTTGTATTCAACATTTATATCTAAGGTACAAAATAAGGCTGTATCGTGAAATGTGAAGACGACTTATTCTAAGGCAGTTCTTGCTTACCGTGTTGTGCAAAGATACTTTAATACAATTTGTACAAATACCCCTACCTATAGGTCGTATTATCTACCTAAAGTAAGTAAAGTTATAGAAGAATTGGTCGTAACGTATAAACAAGATAAAGCGTTTCATTTTCGATTGCAAGCAAAATTTTATCTTTTAAATTTAGAATAACTTAATTAGGATAGCATCTATGTATAGTTAAGCTCTTACAGTCAATATCTTAATGTAATTAGTCTTTCAAAGTGGTAGGACAATTATTGGGTAAAAAAAAATAAATGCCATCTAAAAGGCCTAAGAAATTATTCGGCACGGAGGTACGGGATTGAAACTATCTAAGAAAATTGGATTAATTAAAATAAAGTTTTTGCACAAAATCAAGATGTCGAAAGTAGCAAAACGGATTTACGTATTTGCAGTAAAGTAAAGTTGCTTTAAATGAAACATATTGCCTTACAGATTTGTTAATCGAATGCGATTGGAAGATATATTGTATTTAATGTTACTAGTATTCTTATACTATAACAGAATGCCTGTTAGTCTTCTTGTCTGGTGCGTATGGTTCTAGTTTAGCTGGTTCAGTGTTCAAGGCGCTATAGTCCACGGGGAATGGCGGTTGCGGCAGTGACACCTTCGGCGGCACAAGAACCCATTGCCCTGGACCATTTGGGTTCTTCCCCATCAGCCAATTAGTAAAACAATGGACGTACGTTCCGTAGTCTAAGATCAAATAGCCATTCTGCAAAATGTAATGTAATGCATATGTCAAATGATATTAACAGTGGCAGTTGTTTAGTTCTTTTCATATCGTCCGAAACCTTGACGTTGCTATAAATATATTAATAGCAAAGTTGTAATTATAGAATTAAATAATTAGAATTGAAATAAAATTGCAATTGCCGTAAGTAAGGGAAATGCGAAATTTATAAAATGAAACATCCAGATCCAAAAACAAATAATTTTAAGATAATGGAAAAAAAAAATGAAAAAATGAAATAAAAAGAAAACTATCACACGAACGTTTTACTAAATAAAGCGAAATCAAGTAGGACATTTGCCTGGTGGAACGCTCCGTTCGCCGTCTCGAGGCAATTAGCTTATTAGGATTGTTAATTAATGATCCAGAAAAATAAATTTTAAATGTGAATATATTCAGGTAAGGGGCAAGATAGGGTAAAAAAAAGTAAGGCCCCGCTTGTCATCCGATCGCAAGGTATCGGATGATTTTTCTTATTCGTGGGCTGATAAACCAATGAAGATCGGATAAAATTGCAAGAGCCTCTTTCGTTACTTCGCCAGTACCTAAAATTTAAATAAAAGTTTTACGTCTTCTTTTAGAAATAAAAGCCCATTATAGAGAGTATAACCCATTATAGTAGCTGCCTCCGTGGCCTTTTGGTATTGGCGTGTGCTTTGAAACCGGAGGTTGTGGGTTTGAACCTTATGGACTGAAAAATTTTTTGTTGTTTCCAGTTTTTAAGGGCTGATTATCCAATACTCGAAAGTAAGATGATCCATGGTCGGATGGGATTGGGAAATGTTCCACCCACCAACTCGCATTAGACCGGCTTGGTGGGATACGGTCCAAAATCCCCTAATGGATAGGGGGATGATTAGAAGAGGGCTATGCCCAGCAGTAGACTATCCCAGGTATAGGGAGTAAAAAATGAAAAAGAATAACGAAAATTAAAAAAGAAGTTTCACTTACTGGTCCTGTCGACCACATGGAAGAGTATTTTGCAAAGGTACTGCAAGTACAGCGGTAGATCAGTAAACCTCTTCATTTCACTGAGATACAATGCCCATCTTGCAAGCCAGCCCTCCAGAGTAGTCCTTCCGGCTATCCCCCCCGCTTCTAGTCCACAAACCCGTTTGTAGTATGGTAATTCACCCCACCTTAAACATATTTCTGCTCGTGATAGAGTTAAGTGTAATATATTTAAAAAAATTAGTTATTTACATTAATACGAAAAAATTAAGGTGAGGTAAAGTGATAACAGAAAGTGTTATATTTTCTCAAATTACAAAACATTGTATTAATAAAAGACTTATATAAGCTCGAGTTTATTTTTCTGTGAAATAAAAATATTTTTATAAGCTACTTACTTTGAGGGCAGTGGATTGATAAAATGTTCAATAAATTCCTGTTTTACTTCTAAAAGTATGTGAAATTCCGATGAATTATTCGACCAGTCCGCAAAATGGGCAAGCTTCTACGAATAAAAATACTTTTGAAATTATATGAGACAATGTCATGAAATAAATAATAATTACAGTTATGATTTTAAAAGACTCTTTAAAAGCCTAAACAATATTTCTTAGTAATAATAAAAAAATCAATAATAAATGTAACGTTTAAAACGGTTTTTTTACACATTCACGTTTTGAAAGTTTTGGTCAAATCTATAATGAAAATTATATAGATTTTCTTTATGGATTTTTTTTTATTTTACACAAGTTAAAATTTTCGATTTTCTAGTTCATAACTAGTTTATTTAAGCTGTTGTTTTTATACTGACCTCAAATAAATTATCAAAGTCCTGGTCACAGATGACATCGTCACGGTCGTGGTCCAGAAGTTCAGTAAAGAATAATGTTAGTTTGTCCGTTTGCACCGAACTTAGCTGGGCAAGTGGTTGTTCATCTTCTAAGTCTAGACATTCCAAATCTTCACTGCACCGGTTTACCCAGGTTGCTATAAAAGATTCATTAAAAACTTTTTGAATTTGCAATAAGCACTAAGAAATAAATTTAACAATAAGGTACGATATATAATACAAGCAAATTCCAAAGTATGGCAGTTGTTTAAGCCTATTTGATTTAAGTAAATTGATTTAAGGTTTTTAAATTTTACTTAAGAAATATCTAAAAAGGATTTATTTTACCCCTAAACTTTATGTTTCCATATTTTAATAGCATGTCTTACTTTATAAACGTCAGTGGTGTCACAATGTAGACTTTAAAGGTAATTTTGGGACACATTATGTATACAGGACGAAGAAAGCATAATCACACCCAAGGGAAGCACAAAAACGGCCTTTACTTGAAAATTACACTCATATTTTCAGGCAGCGTTATGAAAGTGGTTACGGACCTCCAACAAGTTTAGACATTGAAGGCTTGAATATATGATGAAGAACTTTAACACGGGGTTGGAAAAGGTGCAACCTTATATAAAATTCATTATATAATGCTCAGGAGAAATTATTATTAAACCTGTTAACATTACGCCAAGTAGTTTTTTTATTATTTTGTCGAAACCGAGGAAATATATGGCTTAAATTACTTACTATTTAAATTACTTAGTTTAAAAGGAGCTATTAATATATAATTTTTGCCTTCTTATGCAGAACAAAGAGCAATAATCTTCACTTACTGTTCCTCATTATTGCTACAAAATCACCAAAAATTAGTTTTGCTCAACCACATAATTTCATTCACGGGGTTAATAATAGCGCGTGAAAATAAAAATGCTAACACTTTGAGCATATACTGTGACGTTTTCAGACAAGTTTAATATGGAAACAAAATATTTATTCTGACAGTCACGCCTCCGTACCGCTTGTTAGAATGTACGTAATACTTGTTCGCTGCAAAATATTTGAATAAAATGTTAGAGCAGTACGTAATCAATTTGCATTTCAATTTATACGATAAACCTCGTCGGTTAATTGCGGTGTTAATTACGATAACGAGTATTTAGTGTTTAATGTTAACAACAATGTGGTTTTTGTTTGATTTAATATATGTAAATAACTATTTCGACTTATCTTTAACGGAACCTAAGCATTTTTTTAAATTCCTTTAGTGCCAAGACATTAGCCCCCATATTGGTTAAGTATTGCAAATGGCTGCGGTACATTGAATAAATCTATATATACCTTCATCAACAAATAGTTTGTTAAGGTTGGAAAACTTACCCAAAACAAGGCCACTCCATCCATGATGCTTGTTATCTTCACTGTGACCTGCTTCCTCCATGTGGCCTTCGGATTCAGCCTCTGGTAATGTCCTCCATCGTTTCAGCAGCTCTTTTGTTTTGTCTTTGGTCTTATCGCATGCTTGCTTCCAATTTGTAAAATATTTCCGCGATACCTTTGGACTGGATAGTGATGTCGATTTAGAATCCTGTCTGGAAATAATTTCTCAAATTGGTTTCACGTAACAATTCAAATTTAAAGCCCTTTTTAGATTTCGTGGAAAAAATAACTTTTGTTTATATAAGGAAATGACATTACCACAAACCGGTTCCCAGGTTCGGTGAAATAGTTTTGAAAGGGAAGGCAATCTTTGTGTTATCGTTGTTTTTTGGTTGGTTAAACAATAATAGCTGATTGCCAAATTGTCTAAGAAGTAAGATGATCCACGCGTTGGATGAACATGTACAAAGTCGTTCATCTTTGGCAGTCGTCATATGATGTCAGTGCCTTCAAATTAATTACTAATTAATCTTTAGAATGAACTCTACATATATCTGCGTATTGGTTAGAAGCGACCCCATGATGACTTGGATAGTGCCTAGGAGAAAGAATAACGTACATAATAAATAAAAAGAAAAGTAATACAATTTTTTTACACAACCGCTAGTAAAAACTATAGCGAAATGCTCGTAGTAATTTTTAACACTATTCTTCACAAGAGCTAGTTGACTAATTGCTTAATAAGGCACCCTACTTTATATCCCCAGAACTCGGCAGCCTAATGTAGTGGGCATTAGGCGTTTTTTTCTAGCTACAGAGTTTTAAAGATCGCGGAGTGAGTATATCGTATCTGGAAAATACAAAATACGGTGGCAGGCCTGGTAAAGGGTAGTGCCTATTTGTGACCTGAATCAGCAGTGTGTAAATGTTACTTTTCGGTTTGAAGGGCATCGTAGCCAGTGCTATTACTGGGTAAACAAGTCATGGCATCTCTTGTCTTGTCGGTTGGGTTTTGTGATGCCCTCACGCCGTTTTCTTATGGGCAAGGTATTACTTATTATCAGATGAGCTGAAGAAATCTTACTCAAATGCCCCTTTGAATAATGAAAATAAATTCATCATACAACAAATATAGTTGACATGGAAAAACATTTAATTATCAAAGCAAACACGCTATAAGAACTACTGTTGAGCTGTTAACGAAATTAAAATGTCTCAAACCTGACTTGTATTCAACAATATGTATTAATTAAGCTGTTTTAAATGTTAAGAATATATTTTTTTTCTGTTGTTCTTATGTTATTTCTTTGCAGCTTATAGCATAAATTTAATTACATAGGAAAATAAATTTGAAAAAACACACACACACAAAGGCAGTTCGATTTTAGCAGAACCCGTAAAAGTTAAACAATATTTTAAACTTTTAAGCAGCATTACTTATGTTGTACCTAAAAAAATATCATCAAAGAAAATGTTCTATCCTACTTTATACTAATTGAATTAATTATTGAGGAAAAATTTTTTTCCCAGGATATTCCCCACCGTCCAGAATGTTTGACTTTGGTTAAATTATTTAATCGGTCAGGTCAGATGTTACCCGTAAAATAATAGCCGCCTTAACCTGACTTTTTAAATCACCGCCATTAAAAGACTTTTATTCCCGTGACACAAAAGCAGGGCTTTCATATTCTTTACTTATAGACATTCTTGATTAGAAAGATTGAACAGTAACCGAGCTTCAAAAGGTCACTGCAACCCAAAGGTTTTATCGGAGGAGGTGACCTCATCTGTCTTTACAATTTTCTATTTACCCCGCTTTTCTCCTTATCTAAAGAAGTTTTCTACCGAACAATCTAGATATAATAATTTACTTGATAACCCTACTGACTAAATTAATATGTATACTTCAGGGGTAATTTTACTGTGCAAGCTATTCAACTGTAGAACCTACCACGAGAGATGAGAGAATTGAAGTCAATTACAATGTGCGCTCAAATTACTATAATTTGCCATTTTTTGTGGGCAATAAAGTTAAGATACTACTTAATAACGTAATACTTCATAAATTTAATTTAAAGCGCGTAAAATCATATCTTATTTTTTATATACTTTACGCGCTATTATAAATAGCAAATATCTAAAGTATTAAATAATAATCTTATGTGTACTTTTAAGTTATCGGATTATAAATATCAACGGTTTCAAAACACCGACAAATTATATAATAATAAAATTTGATTGAAAACAAAGACAAGTTAAAAAAATTTTTGGTGTTATTAAGGGAAAGGCAAAAGATAAGGGTTGAAGAGCGTAGGAGCCTTCAAAAGTCTTGATCCCGATACACATTTTGGGAAGAGCTTGACAGGAACGTACCTTATCATGGCGAAACCACGCAAAAAGATATTTGAAATTCCATATGGGTAAATTTACACCAACTTTTTATATGACAATCAACAACTTCATTGTTTTTTTTCGCATAGGCATTTATCCAAGTTATTATAGGGTCGGCGTCTAATCTATATAGGTTTACGTGTATATCAGGTTTTACGCAGAGCGATTGGTATCTGACCTTCACTACCCAAAGAGTAAACTGAATGCTACGTATAAACAAGTAGTCATTAAATTTTAAGGATCTGACACCCTATAACGACTGCCAAAGAACTTTAACTTGAAAACCTGAACCGTTTTTTTACATGCCCTTCCGACGCATGAACTATGTTACTTTTCAGACAATTGCATGATAGGCCCCATATAATTATTCATTATCCAGAAAAACAAAATAGCACAAAAGGCCTGGAGAGGATTTGAACACACGGATTCCGGGTTCCTGAGAAAATAAAGGGGGATCAAGGAGGGGAAAACCCAAATTTATTTTCCCATATACCATATACTTGTGGAAATAGTCTATAATGGTAAGGAATATGAATGTTATTTTACTTGGGAAACTACAAAGTAATAGACATTCTTGAGACATTCTAATGAAATTTATGAGATTCTATATGTATAGCCACAACAATTAAAAACAACAATTAACATTTTAAAAACATTACCTTTCAAAAATATCTTTAGAACCTTCACTGCACCGAGATGCGGTCTTTCCCTCTTCAGGACACAATCCTCGCTAGGCGATTTCTCTGGAGGCAGTTTAAGTTCTCTTTCGGATTTGCTCCCTGACCTGGAAGACTTGCCGTCGTCACCCTCGCGTTTTAGTGTGTGCTTGACTGGCGACAAGTTTCCAGGGTTTCTTGCTTCTTCACCTCCATTTTAACCAACCTCCAACCATCTTAACTAACTGCAACAAAGATAAGATGTACGTGTTCCAACGATGATTTAACGCCAAGGCCTTGAATAAGTAGTCTAGTTCGTTAATTTTTTTTGATATTTTGGTACCAAAATAACAGTTATATCTATAGATCTTTAATTATCCTTACTGCAAGAATTGTAACACTAATTTTTTTACTAAAATCAGAACAAAAAATGATCGCTTTTTGTTGGAAATTAATAAAGCTGATTTTCTGGCTTGATATCTTGTATATTCTGTCTGTTTGATTCTTAATTTTGAATTTTAGATACCTAAAATTGGTTTAGACTTACTCTAGGTAGCTTGCGTAAAAGCTTTTGGCCGTGTAGACCAACCACAGCATGCTAATACGAAAACTATACGCAAGTAAAGAAATTTCTAATCTTTTGGATTGTATCAATTTTAAAACTAATCTTAATGACTTGAAATTGCTGCATAAAAGTTTATAGGGAAGCCGCAAAAGGACCGCCAAAGAAGGTTTAGTTTTGTTAACAAGATTAAATCATACCCATTTGGACTAATTTGACTCAATGTTACTTTGATTAACTTACGTCTGACTTTTTTACCCTGACGCAAAAAATAAGTGTTAAAATTTGGGGTTTTATGGCATGATAGTCAAAACATTAAAAGGATTGGTTTTTTTTCTTTAAAGGAATTTTTCCAGATTCTTACATATATATAAACATTTGAGCTTTTTAAAGTTGTGGTATGAATTGTTATTCTAAGAATAAAAGCCATTCAACCCGTTATGTTCGTAATAAATAACTAAAACAAAACATTTATCACCGTCCAAAAGGTACTTTAAAAATGAATACACCATAAATAACTTGGAAGGGATAAATGATCACGCTTTGGCTAATCAATTAGGATGAGCACTCAATTGGAGAATCGATTACTGTCTTTGCTTGTTAAACGAATGTCATTTAGAATAAAATTAATAAAACAATTCATTTTTATTTATATTAACTGCATTTTACGGACTTCATTTAATCTTTTAATTTATATAGGCCGGTGCAAACGTTGTTTGTATTTCGGATAATTCCTAAACCTATACATTGTGGGTGGTTTAAGGACAACTGATATTCTCTATATGCGAATAATCAATAAAAAAGTGGATTTAATGTAAAATAATGAAGTTTTAAAATGAGATTAAAAATATCAAAATCAGGAAATGGTTTGATTTCATTTAATTAAACCATTAAAGAAAACCAGTTAACATCGATATTTAGATTTATAACAAATAAAATAATCACTTTCTATTTATAAATATAAATAGCTTATTAAAAAATACCCTATAATTTATAATAATTAGTTAATTTATAATAATTGGTTTATCTTATGATGGATTATAATGTTGGGGAATTTCCTTAATATTTTCTTTTATTTGCAAAGATGTTATTTTCCTTTGTTTATTGTTACTTTCTTTAGTGTCCCCTGTGAAAAGAACAAAGTTTTCTTAAGATACAGCGTTCTTAAAAAATTTTGATGTTTATTTAAAGTATTTTTAGCTATACCATATATCTAAAACTAGAGACTTGTGTTAAATCTTTCTCGATATATTGTTTAATTAATAATAATTCTTGTGATAACTATTCTCAGTAGATAAACATCTAATATTGTATCAAAAAATCTAATAAAACGCTTATAAAGCTAACTAAACAAGGACGGCAAAATAAAATAAGTTCATCACATAGCCCTTTTATGTTATGTAAAACAAGAGATTACAGAATATAATAATAACAATTTGAGCGTAATTTTGCGGTAATACAGAGCTAAAAGAGTTTTGACAGGGCTTTTCATTGCTAAAAACGTCAAAACCATTATACATTATATGACTCTCAATTCAGATTTTAAGTTGCTTTAGGGCAACAGTGTAAATCTGTGTCATTAAATAAATAAAAAATAGAAAACATTTTATTAAAATTAATTTTTACGTTTATAATTTCCGTTGGCAGAAATTAAGAGCAGTTCCGGCTAGTGTGTATTTTAATAATAATAAATTATTTTAAAATTGGTTCTTACCGGGCCGTTTAAAAATGAATTTAAATTTAAAATTTCAAATTTCTTTATATTGGGCACAGGGAAGCCACTAATAATTTTAGACTAGAAATCGTAGTTTTGAGAAAATAGGAAATCCATAGATAATATCTAGTTCCAAGAAAGTAACGATAGTCGTAATACATTTTTTTTTAATTTTAAGGTTACCATGCTAATTAAAACTTCCAGATGTTTTGATGTTGACGTTATGCTCATTAAGAGCATCTTTTGAGGTTTGGGAAGGCCGCAGGATCCCTTTTAGGACTTTTGGATTTCAAAAAGCTTGAATGCGTAACCGAATGAAACTCTGGTCAGGGTTACCCGTCACTATGGTAAGAAATGCCGGATTCAATCTTTTGTTTCTCGTATTTGAGCCACCGGAACTCAGAGAGTTGGACGTAATGGTAAAAGACTCCCTGGGCCCCGGGAAATATGGGTGTCCCCAAGGGTCTATTCTTGGGCCTTTTCTTCTCATCTATGTAAATGAATTACCATTTGTCATTAATAAAAAACGAAGAGATAGTATTTTTATTGATGGTACTTTTATTGATTTTTAAAGTAAAACGTCAACACCCATAAATGAGATGTAAAAACCTCTCTAGAGTGGCGCAATTGGTTTCGTGTCAATAATTTCCTTACCAAACCAGAAGAAGACAAAATGTATTAAATTTTTTGACCCAAATGTAAAACCAAGTAAATGGGAAGGTTCATAGATGGGGAAGAGTTAGGCGGTTTGGTCAACTGCATTTTGGGAATAAAAATATATGGTCCTCTAATTAATAGACTGTTGGAAAACCCCAGCCCTGGAGTATATGCTGTCAAGAAAATCAGACAATTAACTGGACGCGGAGACCGCCCGGGTTAGTATACTTTAAATTCCATCGGTAAAGTCTTATTGCATTCTACCGTGAGGAAGTGCGGCGGATACTAATGCGATTCTTTGTCCTCCAAAACGAGCTGAGTTTTCATAAACATGGGCTCCAAAAGAATCCCTAAGAAAATTGTTATAAAGATTTAAAATTTCCAACCGTTAATCCTCAATACATATAAAACCTAATGTTGTGGATGCACATAACATTAATAAAAGAAACAACATAATTTAGCTTCCACAACTAGGCTGGAAGAATAAGTAAACTTTATGGAAAATGTTAAGGTTTTACAAACAAAATCCCAATAAATTTAGAATTTAACTGAAAAAAAATTTAAAAAGTATTAAAGGAAACGTTTTTTTTTGAAGGTTATTAACTTAAATGAATTTCAAAATGATAAACAACCTGGGTAATGGAAGTCGCCCAGGTTTTTCCAAATTTTAATAAGTAATTATAGAACCGTATGGCCACATGAAATTTTGTATTTTTATTATTTAAAAGATGACAAAATATGCCCTGGAGTTTTTTTTCGCCGATTCTGATTCTTCGGAGGCGTTCCGGATTTACAAACACGATTTTAAGTAACGGAAAATATAATACGATTAAACATTATAGAACCATTTTACGCAATACAAGGGCAACAAAGAAATTGGCCTCGATTTCTGCCCGCGAATTTAAAACCCCAAACCACAAGATTTTCATTTAACTAAAATTTCAAAAAAATTATTTATGCTAATTGAATGAAGATATTTTTTCTTTTAACTTTTATGTAAACCTTACCATCTGTTACTTCCCGGTTATAGCGCCAAGCCAACTACAGAAGAATCACTTAAAACTGGTTTGTTTTATCGTAAAGGAGGTTTTTAAGGGTAAACAAAAAAACAGAGGCATTGGTGG
This sequence comes from Lamproptera curius, assembly GCA_029286875.1. Taxonomy (NCBI): domain Eukaryota; kingdom Metazoa; phylum Arthropoda; class Insecta; order Lepidoptera; family Papilionidae; genus Lamproptera; species Lamproptera curius. Next base: position 167,906 of record JAGSMT010000594.1, read on the forward strand.
AATATAGACTGTTTTTTTCACTTCATGTGTTCCTTTTTATGATTTATGTAGGTAAGATATTATTTATATTATTTAATTTTCTACATTACTTTACTTACTTCATTTTTAGCATTTTAGGTTTGATGACACATTTTAATTCAATAGAGCTATAGTAGTAATCCCAGGACGGTTTCTTTTAAAAAATAGATAAGGGCAGCGGCAAAACATGTAAAATATTATTTATCGAAAAAAGGTCAGGAATGGAGTTGGGTCGTCCCGAGGTCCACGGGAATACTTGCAGAATTACGAAAGATTTTTGATTTATAATGTTTTTTGCGGATCAATGTAACCCCTTCCCGTTGTCTAGCGGTATTAGCCTTGTCATAAAACCGGAAGGTCGTAGGTTCAAACCTTGGGAAAAAACCTTTTGTGTTATGGTTGATTTCTGGTTGGTTAGACAACCGGGCCACCAAATTGCTAAAGTAAGATGATCCATGGTCAGGGGAATTGTAAAAATGCGATCCAAACCACCAACCCGCATTGGACCAGCGGGTAGGATACGGTCCAAAAACCCCAATAGAGAATAATGTTTTGAGGAGGCCACCAATTGACCAAAAATGATGATGGGGACAATTGATGATCAATGTAATTAAAAATCAATTTATTTTACTTAAAAAACCGGAGTAGCCTTTTTTTTCACAATGTTTTTATGGTAAAACAACCGGTGTTGGGTTGGTAACACAGAGTTAATTATTATCAATGACACGGAAGCCTAAAAAGCAACAACGTATAAAAACTTTGCAGATGCCATAGAGGTTTTTAATATTTAATTTGGCAAAAGTATAGTTTAAGGACATTTATTTCAACAAAACCATGTTATATAGTAATAAATTTTCATTGTTCTATAATAACAATATTATTTTAGCCAAATAAAAAGGATATAGAAAAAGGAAGACTGTAGATTTTATGCAAATTTTACTAATTTTGTATTTATACAGGAAAAGATTATATATATTAAAATGATTGAATATGTTTAAACCAGACGTCCTTAATAACGGTTCTATTAAGGAAAACAAAAGTGTAAGTTTCTTTCTAATGAAATTAAGTTATTAAAAATTACGCATTTTAATTAAAAACTTTAAAGTTGTTTAGTAAGATATAATGCTTACGATACAAACAAAACAAATAATAATTTTTAAATAGTATGTTCATATCGGCATAACGTTTCTGATTGTAAAGCGCAATAATAATGATCCCATGCGATTGGAAAAGTATGGAAGATGTTGGTCCTGGGGATTGTCCAGCAAAAGGTTGTTCTTATAGGAATATGATGATGGGAAAAAAGACCTGTGTCTGGCAATTTATTCGGATTTTTTATTAAAGTTTTTTGACAGGGTTTTTGTACTTAATGCCCCAAAATGGAAAATTGCACTTTAATTCATCCCGCCCATAATGTTTATCTTTTCGAAAGGCCTAGGTATACCAACAGAAGGAAAATTTTTTAAACTGCTTCTTTATCTAATTTTAAATTTAAAAGGGTTGTCCCTAAGGAATTTCCCACAAATTGGGTTTCCAAAATTGGTGATAATTCAAAAAAACAACGATGACTAAAATTTAAGTTAAACCCAGAGCACGGAGGCGGGAAATTGATCATTTAAAATAATACTATCAAAAAATCCGGGTCCGTAAAACTTGATCTGAAGCAAACCTGAACTTTGTTCCCGGGACGTAAAGATAAAATTTTTGTGCTTTTGTCGATATTTTTTAATATAATACATCAAGCTTTATCATGCAAAAAAAACTTATTATTGCCCGTTGAATATGTCTAGACTTAATTAAAAAATAATTCAAATATTAGTTACTAAACATCAAAAAAAAAATGCCGCGCGTGAGAAGTTATACTTTTGGCATCATTAAAAATAGTTTTTAATTGCATGCAACACCAATTACAAAAAATAAAGAAGGATTGGAAAAGGATAATCAACAAAAATTAGTTTAAATTTGAAAATTAAATAAATAAATATTTTTTATCAAAGTCTAAATAAAATTGTTCATTATTCGAATTGTATTTTAATTAAATGATGTCCACTTCCTTAAGTTATTCTTCCCAAATGTCTGGAATAGGGAACTTCAGTTATCATTTTTATCAAAAAGTTTTCTATTAAATTTATTTTTTTATTTTGGAATATTAAAAATCAAATAATAAATTTTTAAATTTAATAATTTAATAATATTTAGTGTTAATTAATTAAAAAAAGATTTTTAATTTATATAATTAACAATAATACGGATAGTTAACCTCAATTAAAATTGGAGCACTTGAAAAGTATAAAGCACAATTTTTTTTCACCAATATTCACAAAGTAATAAACAATCAAAAATAATTAAGATAATTAAAGATGAAGATTTCCAATCTAAAACTAATTCATAAATCCGATTAAGAATTTTGGGATTTCAAGACGTACTTTTGGTATATTATAACCGGTAGTTCAGCGCCATTGTTGCTTTACAAAAGTAGAATTCCAAGAGATTTTGGCTTTACTTAAAAAAGTTTAAAAAAATCAGAAGCTTTGATTATGTATGACTAGATGGGCTTTATCTAAAACGTAATTAATAGATAAATCACAATGTTGATATATTAAATGAATAAAAAATATTACCAATTATATCGTTGAAAAACATCATTACAAATTAATATATTTATATAATAATATTTTAAATATATATTTAATATAAATTTAAATAATAAAAATATTATTAATTAATACAATATATATATATATATACCAAAACGAACCTTAATCCTTAACTCATAGAGACATTATGAACCAACCATCGTAAATAAAAACGACAACCCATTATCAATACACAAAATGAACCTTTCACTATTGGTAATATGGACCTTTACTTTTCACCGTTTTCATTATAAACTGTTAATTTTTTGGACAAAATCGTAAAATTTCACCTCATAATTTTTTTCAATAACGCGCCTAAAGAAGATAACTTCAAAACATCCCAAACGAATTAAATATTAATTTAGTCAAAAAATTGGATATGCATTTAGACGTTGTTTTAAATCGCACACCCTTTTTTGGCAAATTGCATAATAATATTTTTTTTTTCGGGAACGCAGGCAGACGAGCAACCCACCTGATGGGAAGGATCCCGACGCTCATAGACAAAGGGCAATTTTCCAGTGGTATCGCCAACGCCGCCTTACGGTGAGACTAGGGTGGTCCGTTTACCCCGGGAACAGTTTACGGTGCCCTTCAAACCGGGAAAAAAGTAATTGGTTTTCCAATTACTGCTTCGGAAGAAAATAGGCACCGTGGTGGTTTTCACTCCAGAGGTCTCCCAAAAGGGACCACCACCGGAAATAGGGGACCACCACCCTTATTAATTTAATCAATAAGAAATTAAGACTTTAGGCAAAATATAGACAATTAAGGTAAGCAGCGACAAATCGTCGCATTTATAACGTGGTTATAAGGGCAAATTTCCAATTTACTAAACATCTCGATGAATTTTATTAATTAAATTATGGGTTGACCCGTCAAATTAGCATTAAATTTTATAATTTCCCAATTTAAAGTCTTTAATAGGATAACCCGGATTTATTATTTATATCAGAGTGTAAAGTTGGACTTTTAATGCCAAAGCCGAAATCATAATTCATAGGGCAGTACGTTTAATAACATATGTACGTCACATTTCCTCAGATTATTGATGTTGGGATAGAAACGGGAATGGAAAAAGGAAATTACCAGGATGCATTATTATGGGAACTTGGGTTTCACGCTTATAGTATCCTTCCTTTGATTTATACTTTTGTTATGAAACATAAATTTTTAAGGTACTACTGATTTAAAAACTCATAAATTTTTTAAATCTATTTAAGGAAATAATTATTTAAATATTGATTGGTTTGTTTATTTTAAATAAAAAAGATTTACCAATGGATTGGATGGAGGTCAATAGTAAAATACTACTTTATCGTTCCCATTAAATTAAACCTTTTTTTTAGCCCCAATATTTTAACAAATGTCTTTAAAAATCAATTAAACTGATTCGTTTTATTACCTTTTACAGAATGCGATTAATTATTATAAGCGAATTTGTCTAATATTATTGTTATAAGGTAATTTTTTGTTTATGAAAAAAAAAAGGGGCTTTTTCGTTGACGTTTTCATCGGATACGTCTTCCAAATTTTTATATTTCATTGTATCGGAAATGAAATATATTCGAAATTTAGGACCAAACTAATTGGGCGTAATTTATAGAAGGGTCATCATCATCCCCTTAATGCCGGAAGTCCACTTGGGACAATAGGCCTCCCCAAAGACCCCTTTCCATTAGAGGGTTTGGACCGGGTTCCTCCCACTGGTCTAATGGCCAGGGTGGACTGACTTTTACATGCCCATCCGACATGGATCATCTTACTTTTCAGACAATTGGGGATTTCAAATTGCCCTAACCAACCAGGGCCCGAAAATTTGTTAACCCCGCAGGACCGGCCCACAACCTCCGGTTTCTAAGCCACAACCCCATACCACTAGGGCTAGGAGGCAGTTGGATAGACAGTTATTGATGTAACGTTAAAAAATATAATTTTTTTTTATTTATACTTATTGGACAAAATGGAAAAAAAAGATGTACTTAATTAAAAGATTTTTCAACCAGTCAACCTTAAGATGGGTTTTGAAAAAGAAAACATTGGTAGGTAAAATTAAGAAAGAAAAACAAGAGAAACAGGCCTTGAAACTGACTGAAATGTACTTTGTTAAATTTTACAGAGAACAAATTGAGAAAAATTGTTTGTACATAAAGACTCAAGGATCTTTGACAGGAAAGGCAGAAAGAAATAGGACGATAGTGGTCAGGAGAAGGGATTAGAAATATTTAGGCGGGAGGAAGGAAAAACGTTGCAATTACCTTTTTTGGGGAAAAATATCCTGTGTTTAATGAAAATTTATAATGTGGGAAGGATTTAATCCATGGCGCTGGAGGTTCTTTTTTCTATCTTTTTTTTTAATAGGGCGTGGCCATCGTACAGTTCGGTGATCGTTGTTAAGATGTCAACCTTTCATTCCGCATTATCTGACTCAACCAGGGCTGCCAGTCGGTTTCAGCCGCACCTTTGCACAAAGGGATCAATATTTATATTATTAAAAGAGCGAAGCAGGGACCTCAGGTTTACGTTTGGGGAGGGCTTTTAGGAATATGATAAGAAAAGGAGATCAGATGGAAAACCCAGGAAAAGGGGTCCATGGGAATGAAGGAATGATTGGAGGTTTAGGGATTAGGTCGAGCCAATGGCATCACCAATGTTGTCATGGGTCGTTTTTGAAGGGTAATATTGAAAACCATTTTGACTCCAAAATATTAAAAGTTTAGGGATGGGTTGATTCAGGGTAAAAGGAGATTAGTATTAAAATCGCCGTATATACCCCTTGGAACCGAAAGATTCCAAAGACAATTATAAATCGGGGAAGCAGTTTGTTTGGGGGAAGGTAAAACGACGCCAAAACTTTATTTTGAAGTTTTAATAGATTTTGCAAAAACAAATTCAGCAGAGGGACGCAGGGTTTTGGTGGGAAGAGGCGACCCGAAAAGAAACGATTCAGTCTTTTAAATATATAAAGCAACACCCTTCCTCCCAAATGCGGTCGTTTCCGGAAGAAAAATTTCCGGTGGGAAAAAGGAGGATGAAAGATGTGGGTTTGGCCAACCTCAGAAATTCAGGAATGGGAAAATTAAATTTAAAATGGGCCATATAAAATCATCAAAATTCTGGAATGCTTTGTGCATTTAAATGAATTACATTAAAAAGATGGGGCATTTGAATAATTTTCACTTAAAACCTTGTAGTGGAGATAATTATAATTTTTAATAAAATTAGCCAGGACAAGTGCCCTTATTTACGGAAATTATGTAGAAAAGATTAAAGTGGCAAGTTTATAAAATAAAATTTAGGCCTATCCCCGGACTTATGATCCTTTAAGGTGAAATTATAAATTTATTTTATTTTAATACTATTCAGGAGTTTACCCTGGTTTAAGTTATTTAAAGAAATTTTCTAATATAAAAAAAATTTGCTAATTATTTGAACCTTAAGTATTAATTAACTGAAGTGAAAATTTTCGTGATGAAAAACTTCCGATATATGGAAATTAAAGAAAAAAAAACAAAAAAAAGAGTAAATTATAAACTGAAAAATGGCCTTAGCATTTAGTTTTTAAATGCGGATTTAAGTGCATATTTTTAAATATTATATCTTTAAATTATTGTTTGCACTATACTTTTATATCTGATTATATCATACATTTTATTGTTATTTTAATAAATAAAAATATGGATATAATTTTATTTGACAATGTAATATAGAATTTAAAAGAAGGAAGCTATCTAAATTAACCTAAAAAGATATCTACACGGGGTTCCAGAAAAACAACGGCATTGTCGCAAAAATATGTTTTTTCACAATTCCCCAAAAAAACTTACGCAATTGGGATCATTAATGTTCTCTGGATTTTTTGTCACAAGAAGGGAAAGCCAAAAATCATTCAAATTCAATGTCAATTAAAAGTAGGCTTGCTGCACGAACTTTGTTTTGCCAATTTCAATTATCATCTTAATCTTAATCTTCGTTAGGTGCAATTTATAAAATAACCCAAAAAATACGTAAAACACTTACTAACAGAATTTTATTGAAAATAGAAATTAAGGTAATTTGAAAAAATTTAATGGTTTGACTATAATTAAATATTATAGTAAAATAATGCAGAGTTCTAATGAGTCTCGATGTTATGGTTTAAACATTTATTAAATTTTTCTTGCTGGATTTTGCAGATACTAGACCTTACGGTAAAGTAGGTCAGAACACGAAAGCTAAACTACAAAATTTTAATTAGCAATGGCCTAAAAGTCCTGTTTATATTTAAATTTAAAGCCGTAGAACATTGTTATTTTTTGCTTAATTAGGAGTTTCATAAACTTTCATATTTATTAATTAAACAAACTTAAAAATTATTGACCAACATTTTAAAGTTTTGGATATCTTCAGAATTGACTTTAAAATTGTAACTTTTGATATTAATTCTTATCAACCGCTATGAATTGAGTTTTGGTTAATAGACAACAGATGTTATGTTTCATTTAATATAAGGCTTCATGCTGCACCTATGTGATAAATTTCGTGAGACTTATTACGATTTTTTGGATATTGGAAAGATGTTTTGATAAGGGCCTCCGTAACTGCCTGTAGTTTGTGGTATGGGTGTGCGGAAACCGGAGGTCGGGTTCGAACCTTGCGGGACGCAACAAACCCTTGTTGTTTTAGTTGGTTAGGCAATTTAATGATCACCCAATTGTCTGAAAAGAAGATGATCCAAGGCGGATGGGCATTAAAAGTCGGTCCACCCCACCAACCCTCAATTGACCGGGTGGGATTACGGTCCAAACTCTAAATGGATAGGGTGTATTAGGAGGCCCAAAACCAGCAGTGGACCAACAAAGGCTGATGATTGTGATTGTTTGATAAGTTCTTTTAAAAATTAATAATTTTTTTTTTTACTTTTACTGAAACAATTAAAACTTTCATGAGACATTGCACAAATATTATGTTCTCAAATTTTTTGAATAATTTTCGGGTCCGATACTAGTTAAATTAATACCGATTTCGCGTGAGTTCAGCCGTTTGCAAAAATAATTTTAACGATTTGTTCCGGTGATTCCTTCGTTATTTAAATTTTACTATTTCATGATTTTAAATTATTTTTTAAAGACCATTATTTACTTAATATTTTAAGGAATTAAAAAAGGGAATTAAATTTTTAAATCATTTATTTTTACAAGGACTCATATAATAGTGCTTTAATCGGTTCATTTATTTTAAATTTTAATTATATTCAATTAAAAATACAAATAAGTTAATTGTAAACCATTCGATATTTAAGATATTTATTCTTTTAGAAACTATCGCTAATGTTTTTTGTCAAAACCAAATTAAAAAAAAAAAATAATCCCAGTTCTAATATTATTTTAAACACAAGGCCGTTTAAAACGAAAACGAACACTTTTTATGCACGCCAAGGCCTTCCCTTTTGGGCAACCGCTTCACCCCTTTTTACACGCTTGGTGTCACTAAGAATATTCACCCGGTTAAAAATTTCCAACGAGGCAAAACACAAACAATATAGTAGACTTAAGAAGAATTGGAAATTAAATAAAAAACTGGAGAAACCCAATGCTCCTTACATTGTTTTTTTTATCAGCGCAGAGAATTATAAATGAATTGTTTCTGATCTTTCATTATTGGGGTTTTTTCTTTTTTAGTGACAGAAAAAATTTGAAAATTTTTACTAAAAATCTTTGCTTCGGACCAAAAGTACTAAAAAGGATTATAGTTTATTTTTTTTTAATTTGGACGAATTTAATCTTTATAGTAAAAATACTATTTTAAATAAAATGTTTTATTACAAATGACGGCTTAAAATTTATTGTGATTTATGGAACGAAGTTAAATTACTAAAATTACTTTATCTTAAGATACTTTTATTTAAATAAATTTTTTTATGTATTACGCTTATATTTAGTGTATTATGTATCAGGTAAACATTTTGCGCGCCTTGTTACTTTTTTAAGAAAAACGGACATGCTTTTTTCAGATAACCGCTTCGATACTCCCTATACAACAATAAGCTGCGTTTCACTCATGCCGAGTACTTGTAAATTAAAAAGGGTATGTTTCTATTAAACAAGATAACAAAAAGAAATATTTGATAAAAGAAATTTTAATTTATTATGTCATTGTTTCTATAAATGTATAGTGCCAAGAAGTTCCTGTATTGAATATAAATTAAAAAAATGGACTTCGCCATTTCTATTGGATGAGGTACTTTCTACGCAATATAAGGAAAACGCTGCATTTCCAAAGATTTTAAATTTGAAACCCATTAACGTATTTTTAAACAAAATGTTCATGACACGTTTTATGCCTAAATAGAAGATTTATTTTATGCAAATAGATTTTTTAAAAAATTTTTAGTATTTTAAATAAGCTTGAATGGGCCAATTTAAAAATTTTAATATATATTTATATATACACCATTTCATAAAGGCAAAGATCAAGCAAAATATTATTGGTTGGAAATTATTGCAAAATAAAACCATCTTAATAACTACATAACATAAAATATTTTAAAAACGTTTATTTTATTCCAACAAGGTTTTTATCTATGAAAAACTTAAAACAGTTCAAATCACGCAATTATTTACTGATATTTACTCCACGGCCTTAAAATGGGCCTTTGGTTCAATGATATGGATAGGTAAATTTTAATAAATCTAATTGATTTATATACGAAGAATGTCCTTAAGGTTGGAGAAACAAGGAAATTGCATAAAAAAAAACTTTTGAAATTCCAGTAAAACCGGTTCCAGTAAAAATCGTTTTGGTGGATCTATTTTTAGCTGGATTTTTGGTGGGTATTTTACTAGCTACGAGAAAAAAGGCCGGATATTAAAGTGAAAATAATTACCCTTTCAAAAATTAAAATTAAAACAAAATTTTATTCTTTGGGTTTTTTAAAAATGACTGGACCAATTTAAAACAGGAAAAGAAAACCGAAATTTTTAAATTCAGTGCATTACTTTGTTACGAAATTTATTTGGAACAAAAAAATGCAAGCGTTGAAATTAATTTTTATTTTATTTTTGTTTGGTAAACTATAACATTTAGTTTGCCGTAATGTCATCGTAAAATAGTCTTAGATTGGTGCATTCTGTCCAACTGAAAAACAAGAAACGCATGGAACCAAATTTGCTGGACTTGGTTATGTCTTTGGGTCGCAAAGATGCATTATCGTTTGCAAAACGCTTCTGGTTGTTTATCATAGAAAGCCTTTTATTGAAATTGAAACAAAGCATTATAATTGGGTGTTTTCGCCGTAAAATGTTTCAGGAAAACTTCAAATGTTCTGGTAACGGGGAAAGTTAAGGGTTATGAATTTAAAAATTTGCCAGTTTTTTGGTAAACAAAATAGAGCTCTTCAAATTAAAAAAAACCGCCATGAAATTCTTACCTTTATTCACCAAACATAAACCTTTTTCTTTGTGCCTTTATTTCTTCAAATTTTTAAAGAGTATGCGGGTTACCCGAAATTCAAACCCCACAATGTAAATACCAAGTTTTTATGACAATTTATTAAAAAAACAAAATGGGAAAGTTGTAATGCGCTTCTTATTTTATATTCGGTTGCCTATAAATTTAATAATTATTTCCTACAAATCTTCAGGAGGATATCAAAAACGAAATTAACAAACAAAAGAAAAAAATTAAAAAGATATGGGTTTATTAATAAAGTTATTTCTTGAGTCAAAACAGATGTTTTTACCAAATTTGTTTAGTTTAAGGCCAAGTTTTTTTTTATAGTCAAACGAAAAGTCTTTAAATTTATTTGTTTAATTACCCACCAACCCGAAATTGGACCAGCGGTGGTTATGGTCCAAAAACCCCAATGAATAGGGGTATTAGGGGGAGGCCTTGTCCGCAGGGACTATTAAACTGATGATGATGAGGAATGGTTTAATTATTGGGGTTAGGTAAATAAAATAACCAAAGGCCAAAACAATTCGGATTCACGATTCGAACAATGAACGTATAATTTGTTGTTCCATTTTTTTTAGTCTTATGACTTTAATTATTGTGGGCAATAATTTGTAAATTTATCACAAAATTTGGGACCTTTAAACCCTTTTCAACTACAAGTTTTAAAAAAAAGTTCCTTTAATTATTTTATTAGTAACAAACAAAAGACTTTTGTTTAATTATATTTTATAATTAAATAAAAACTAATCAAATGTTAGGGTAAAATACCTGTTTGACTTGGAAATGATTTAGAAAAAAAATCCCTTCTCTTTTTAATTATTTAAAAAAAAAAAAATTTATATTTTCCATAATTTAAAGGAAAACGGAATTTAATACTTACTGACAACCAAATATATGATTTGAAGCGCTTTACAACTTTCCCATCTTGTTTTTGGAATTTTTAGGCTCTAATTAATTTAAAAAATACTTACTTCCCCCAGAAAATTAATTAAGAAATTTGCTGTTTTAACCAACCTTAAAAGTAATACCAATTTCCGGAAAGGACTCAAGGGGTTGATTTTCAAATTAGTTCAAAAGGTGTCAAATACATTTTCAGTCTTTTGAGAAAGTTTGGATTAAATTAATTGATAGGAAAATATTATTTTAAACACCACAAATTATTATTTTTTTTACTGTTTCTCTAGCCGTGTCTTAATTTCTGATTGTCCTGCCTATAATTAGTTAAGAGACTTATAATAAGTCGCTTTTAGTCGCTTTGTCACCTACCTATTTTAGGGTTATTTGGTTGAAGTACTTATGCATTTAAACTGTACATATAAATATCGCATTTTTAATATTGAAGTTTAAACTATTTTCATCATAATATTTCGTATCATTCCAGTTGTCCAAAAATATAATATTCAATATATTTTTACTGTGTACGGTACAGTATATTTTTTTAATATATCTATCATTATATGTCAAACATGTTATGATATTTTGCAAGCGATAATTTTATGTAATGTTACGGAATATTACATATGGGGTTGATATTATAAAACCCTGAAAGAATAGACATGTATTTTGTTTCTTAAAATACATAAGTTATTTACATTACAACCACACCTACAGTTGCGATGGATGTCGAAACAGTTATGATTCACACTTATGTTATTAGTTAAAATATTATATACTTTATTTACTTCGTCCGCGTGGTAACATGTAAAAAAAACATTTTACCAAAAAAATCCTATTTTCCTCCCTATTATATCAGCTATCTTTAACAGATGGTCTCGTCAAACTCGGATCAGCCATTCCAGAGTTTAGTCAGAATAAAGAAACGGACAAATTAACAAAATTGGTTAAATATGACATCTAGTGACTCGTTCCGGCTCGCAAGGGTGCAATGTTGATTCTTGGTACTATTGCACTGCTATGTCCCTACATCCCTTGTACATGCAATTTACACTTTATATCCTTATGTTATATACTTGAAAATTTTCATTCAAATTAAAAGTGTATTTTACGTCTTCGATTCAGTCATAGGATTATCACTGTATTACCTTAAATCACTTCGTAAATGAGTTATTTTTTCTGTTTAATACTGAGGATATAAAATGGTTAATAACCTCTTAAAAAGTATAAGAGTTATTACTGTACTGTATCCGTCTTATTACCTGGAGAAGATAAATATTTCCAAAATCTTTCAGACCGTTTAATTAATTTTCAAAATCTCTGAAAAAATCACTATATTTTACCCAAATGTATACAGAAACTATTTAGTTAATATACCCAAACCTGTCAGCAAAATCATTCGATTAGTGGAAACCGCGTGACAATCTGTGCAGTAGCATTTGAGTTTATCGCGAACATACAGACATACAGACGCGGCTGAGGCTTTGTTGAAACTAATTATGAATAATATGTATAGATTACTTGTTGTATGAATATTAGTTGTTTTGCAGTATATCAATTGAAATTTTTTTGTAATACAACCGTAAATTTAACAAAATACTTATTGTATTATATGTATAACGCACGCTTTAATAACGTATACATTTCGTTAAAGCTTTTTAATAAAAACAGATTTTTGTTACTTAATAAAGTTACTCAATTTTTAATGTGTAGATAGGTAATAGATGCGATCTAAAGAGGGTTTGAGTGACACGGGTTGAACTAAAAATACTGTGTGACCTACACAACATAGACAACAAAGCCTGGGATCAAAATAAATGAACTGTAGTTTATTTGTACCACAACTATTTTTAAATAAATGACGCCTCTATACGAGATCCCCTTAGCCCACTACTTATCTGTACGATATTTATTAGAATATTTTTCGTATTATATTGCCCTGATTCAGTTTTGCTTTTGTTACTCTGAAAGATTTGCTTTTTATGACTCTTACTTTTATTTCCGTATTAAGAACTTTAAACTGTCACATTATTTATGTTATATTCACACTCTATTATCGCTTGTAATTGGAAGTTACTGAAAAGATAAGTGTACACGTAAAATAACATATATCATAAGTTGTTACAGTAAAGTTACTGCAGTCACTTCAGCTCGCGCCAGATTTCTTGTCAAGATTCTTATATAATCATTGTCTTCCCATCACGTAGCTATGAAGTTTGCGTTTTATCAAAGATCGCTAGCGTTCGTTGACCTTAAAGTTTGGTTATTTAAATTTCACTGTTCAAATCGAACCGTGTTGTTTCCATTACAACAACCTATTGTCTGAAAAATTTAAATGAAAGGTATTTTTTTACAAGATAAATATAAAATGGTTTTATTTAAATATATTTAAATTATAATTATATTATATCTGCTGTACCCATTAATTTGGTCGGTATGTAAATATAAGTTATAATATGCTTTACTTAAATAGGAATCTATAATGATTCGACTATATTCTTTATGTTAATAATATACATTGCTTTATATGCCATTTAACTTTTATATAGTAACTAACTAAAATCCGTCTGATATATTCTGCAGAGGCTTTCACACCCACACGGCTCTCTAACGTCGATGACGCCACGGCGACTGAATTTTCTGACCATTATTTTACTAAAATTGTTATTTATAATGAAATTGCTGCCAATTAAAGCAGATGGAATTTTGACGGAAAATATATATTTACAATACCTATATTGCACCATAATAAAGTTTCATTGTTCTGTTGACAGTGATTATACTGAGATTTTCACTTCTGACTGAATTTTCTTAGTCAAGTTTGTATGATTTTGACTAAGAAATATAACTGTACAACTAGCAAAGGGCACTTAATTTTACAAACCAACGACTTATTCCTTCAAATATCCTTAATGTGAAGCTCTAAAAATATCCATTGTTGTACATCACAAAGAACATTTATTTTAATAATTTTGAGAAATCATAGACATATACACAACAATTTTTTAATCACTTATCAAATACATAACGTTATGTATTTGATAAGTGACTTAAAAATTGTTATGTTAATTTTGTATGTGTCGATATTTTAAAAGTTTAACATTTAACAACAGGTTCTTCAGGTTTGAATTCTAAACATTTTAGTAGTGGATAAACCGTTTACTTTCGAAATTTAAGTCCGTAAAATGTAACATTACGACGAGTACTAATTAACAAGCTCCAAAAACCAGGGTTGTATTATCTAATAACGCATATTTCTCGAGTAACTTAGTAGTTTTAAAATGTCATAATTATGGTTTTAAACTTTTAATCATATGATAGGCATCTTAAATGCTTAAAGCGACTTTGGAATAGAAAATCTGTCAAAGTGATATGAGGGCACGTAGATTTGTATCAACCGAAATAACAAAATGACTGATACGTCTCCATTATAACGGATGAGAGGTCGATCAGTTAAGATGAGAGGATCTAAATCTTTTAGAGTAATCTATTCTATATGTGAAGTATTCTTGAGATAATACATATAAATAAGGCATAGGACAGTAGAATATGTATGAGAAATATAGTTCGAAACTATACAAAAATATTATAATCAACAGTGCAAAATATAAGCTGGTAAAACTTTAGGTTTTCTTTTCTTTACTATTACTACTGGAACATTTTAATTATTTATAATAAAATATAATATTTATTCATATGTTATAATATTTATAAATATATTATTTATAAAATGGTTCTAAGAAGCGAATATTATCTCAAAATTTCCGTAAAAATGTCGCATTGCATTTTTTAAACAAGTTTACGAAATATTCTAAACATTTAGGTTAATAATATAAGTGATTTTATTGATGATATAAACAGCTAGTATATACATATAGTATAGTATAGTATAGCATAGCATATGTATATACTAGCTGTTAGCCGCGACACGAAGGTGTTTTCAAATATACTGCATACTAATATAATTAAGATACAGTAATATAATTAGAGTATAATTAAATGTGTCTATCATGGGCCCAAAGTTTTATGACTTTTCCCATTTAAACCCCTAGTTCATCCCTGTACGGATTGAAAATACAAAATTGCTATAATAAACCAACCAACGTCTCAACTCATCTGCTCTAAGCACTAAAGTGCACTAAGCGCTAAAAGGCAGCTGAGTTGAGACGTTTGTCATCGAGGATGTAAAAATAGTTATTACTATATATTTATCTTTTCGTTTCGAAGCCTTCTATTATACTTTTGTTTGTTCAGGTACGAACATTTTACTTAACCCTCATATATTATTCAGTTAAATTTGGATTTTAAAATATTTTCAATGGTGAAATATTTTCTTTCATTTTCTACTACATTAAAAACTCAATATAATTTTTACGAATTTGACTCAACTTAAGTCGCGTTAAAACTTTCACCCCTTAACATCAGATGTTTTAACTGACCGTCCACAAATTTATTCCTTAATTTTCTCCTAAATGGGAGACAGTTAAAATTAATTGCTTTAAACCATTTTATATCAAGAGTAAGTTTATTAAAGAAAATGTTCATCGAGCATAATATTTTCGATGGTGAAATATTTTCTTTGATTTCCTACCACATTAATTACTCAAAATAATTTTTACGAATTTGACTGAACTTAAGTCAGGTTAAAACTTTTGCCCCTTTACATCAGATGTTTTAACTGACCGTCCACGAATTTATTCCTTAATTTTCGCCTAAATGGGAGACAGTTAAAATTAATTGCTTTAAACCATTTATATTAAGAACAAGTTTATTAAAGAAAATGTTAATTGAGCAAAACTTTTAATAAATATTTAAGTTGAATTGTTTCAGACATGTTTTAGACAGATATGTAGCAGAAGGTTAGTGATCAGCCTGGTGATGAAAATGAAAACTGTGCAACTTATTTTGAAAAATTGTCAGGTTCATATAAGATTATATTGCATAGTCGTTAATTAAATATGTCTTATTATGACAGGAGAATTGTGTACCAACTAGGTACACGTTATGTGTGCCTTGTTACTTCTATTGAAAAACAGGCTTAGATAAAGGTAGGTTTGCTCAGAATTTCGCTTAAATCATCTCAATACAACAGTAAGCTACGTTCTACTCATCAAGAGTTCTGATAAATTAAAAAATGTATATCTTCGCTATAATACAAAACTAAAAAAGTTGAATAATACGAGCAACGTTTGTTGTTTTTATAATGTAATTGTTGTAATCGTATATCCGTAAGCGTACATTCTCTAATAACTTGCCACAGTAAAGTTCCTTTTTGCACTTGGACTTGCTAACATCGGTGTCAAGTATCTTATGCAATCCTCTTGTACTTAAACACATGGGTTAGTAATGGATCAAAAAGTTTGTAAGACAGAATCGTATGCTGTAAAATAAAAATGAAAAGTAGGAAATACATTTTAATAAATAGATCCTTTCGATTGTTTTATTTGAATACTTAGCCTATGTAACTTTTATCTGAACTTAAACGAAAATATGTTCGTAAAGTTTATTTATTGATTTATACATAGTTGAAACGGTTATTTTTTTAATGTACTTAGTTAGGTCTAGTAATTAAAGATATGAAGAACGTACTGAATGAAAAAAATATTAAAATAGCATGAAATACTTCTTCATAATAGGTTACAGTAAGATATTTTTCTGATGTATATTTTTGTCGGATTTTGCAGAGGAATTTTATTTTAATAGCCACAATAAAGTAGGTCCGCACACGAAAGCTAAAATATATTTCTTCATTCCCAATTAGAGTTATCAATTTTACAATTCTTACCTCCGTGTTTTTTATGAACTGACTGACTGACTAATTTCATTTTCATTTTGAATGTACGCACATACATTGTAAAAAGTGAAGTGTATGCGAACTGCAATAATTAGTTTACAGTTACGTCATCATGGAATAGTCTTAGATTGATGCATTCTGTCAAAAACCAAATGGTAAAAACACGATGGTGCACAACACAACCTACGTGGTGACGCTTAAAGTAATGCATCTAAGCTTACTGCAAGCATTATCATTTGTAAAACACTTCTTGTTGTTTATCTTAGAAAAGCTTTCAACATTATTTAAATGCAGCAAAGGCAAAGGAGTATATATATAGTAGGCAGTTGCGCGTTTTCGCTGTACATTTTCTGAATGAAACATATTTAAAATTTAATTTATTATTATTTCATGGCATTAAGCCGTAGTCTTAGTCTTCTCTATATGAAAAAAAAGTATGAAATCAAAGGTTTACCGTCATTTACACTTTTTATATTTTTTACCCAGAAATAGCTCAATAAAGGTAACTCGACTTAAATTAATCATCATTTTGTGGACGGAAGGGTAAAAAACTAAATTTGCTCTGCAATTCCGCAACGACTTTCAATTCTTTTATTGACAATCGGCACCGTTTGACGATATTTCTTAGATGTTTAGAAAATACGTAATTAGTAACAACATTTTTGGTTCAATAAATTAGTAGATAAATACATATTGGCTTTGACAACAACATAAAAACTATATACGGTCTAGGTTTAGTTGATTTTCGCAGCCTGTTGTCCATCTCTACGTGTCGTTCAACTATATTCTATTTATTCATTCGAAATTGTAATTTTTGAAAGAAGAAAACTAGTTCACTTCAAATCGTTAATTTTTTTATGGCATACGCAGGCAGACGAGCAGTTGGGCCGGCTTATGGGAAGTGGTCACCGACGCCCATAGTCAATGGCAATGCCAGTGGTATCGCCAAAGTGCTGCCTACCGTGAGAAATAGGATGTTAAGTCTCGTTTACCCAGTAAATACGCTGGTTGCGGTGCCCTTCAAACCGGAACACGGTAGTGATTTCACATTTCTGCTTCATGCAGGAAAGGCACCGTGGTGGTACCCACCCAGATGGTCTCCTGTAAAAGGGGACCTACCACCGGTATAAATTTGTAAAACGCGCGTTTACCACCTCGCGTAGCAATCGTCTCCCTTTGTATATTTGAAAACATTAGTTTGACAGGTTAGAGGTATTAAATTGTTATTTTATTTATTTACAAAGCAAGACGTGCTGATTTTTTTGAATCCAATATATTATGATTGGTTGAGAAACGATTTACACATTTTTTTATTTAAAATAACATTACTATAACATAACCTATTCACTCTAATTAATTAATCAATAATATTTAATCATGTTCAAATATCAGTGTATAATTATTTACCTTTATTGTTTTGATTGTTGTAATCGACGAATCTAACTTTACATTGTCACTACACAATCAGTTGACAATTAATTTGCATGTGTAAATATGAATACAGACACTATTTGTTTACTTCACCGGAAAGAACACTAGAGTGTAACAGAGACACAAGGCATGGACCGGTAATCACGCCCTCTTTCTCTTTCTCTCTGTCTCTCTTTTACTTAAGCAGGCCAACTGCGCATGAGAAAGGGAGCCGCGTAACTCTCACTTTCTCTTATGGTTGCTTGTGGAAAGTGTTACGTAAGCGGCGCTGTGACACATTTTCGAGAGTCTCTATCTTGAACCAATTCATAAGACGTTCTCATGTCAAAAGGTATCATGTATCTTACGTATGACACCTGACGAACCTATGTAGTTCTAATCAATTAACATTTTAATAACATTAAAAAGGAAATATATATTTTTTTAAATTACTGCATCTCTTGGTGACGAAAACTTGTTTATATTTTTAAACTCTGATTGCCTTGAACACAAGAGGGTGAATTACAGAATCAGTGACTCGTGTCTATTCGGCTTTTGCAACGATCGATCCAGGCTTAGCTATTGAACCACCTAGAATACCCTATTTAAATTAAAAGGTAACCAAATTATATTAAGTATATAAGCAGTTCGATTTTTTATATATTTCTCAAAATGGCCCTTCCTTAAAAGGTAACCTTATAAGAACAAAATATTGTGTTGCGGAACAGATTGGATGGTAAAAAAAAATAAGTTAAAAATAAAGCTACTAAGAAAAATTCACATCATGCATTTAAATTTAATAATAAATAAGAACAGGAGATTCTCTTTTCCAAATAATAAATTGTCTATTTACGAAGAAAAAAAAAAGTTTTTTTTAAATACAAAGTTTATAAAAAAAATAAGTTCTGTGTACTTGATTACCTACTCTTCATTTAATTTTATTCCTTGACACATAAGCACACTTAATTAATATTTTATTATAACTTTTAAATTTTAAACTTTCAATAACTAAGTAAAGTTACTTTGCATAAAACTGTACTTAATGGATGAGATCTAAAAAAGGAGAGACGCGGGTGAAAGAAAAGAAAGGTGATAGAGAACTTGAAAAATACGTTATGATCTACGAAAGTTTTGTAATAAAAAAAGCACAGCCTAGGATCGAAGTAAATGAACTAACAAACGTTTCGCTGTATTAATTAAAGCATTAAATATTGAACATCTGATATATTCACGCCTCATAACTCACTTATCATTGAAAGCTACTTAAAAGATAAATACGCATGTAAAAGAACTTATTTAATTAGTCAATGCAATTAAGATGCTGTAGTCAGTTCAGCTCGTGCCAGATTTCGTGTGATGAGTCTTATATATTCATCGTCTTCTTATCACGTAGCCATAAAGTTCGCGTTTTAGTTAATAAAGATCGCACGGCAAACGTTGAATTAAAAAATTGGTTACATAGATTTCACAGTTCATATCAACGGTGTTATATTTTCCATTAAGTTGAATCGATCTTTTGTCTAAATTTCACATAGAATTATTTTCTGTGGATGTACTTATAAAAATAAGTTTAGTTATAAACTTAAATAGTTACGTATATTTTCTTTTTTGCCTTTCTTGTTAATAATTAGCAGTAGGATGAAATAATTATTAATTCTATACTATTATAAATTAACACCACATAACACGCACAGCACGAGCTGGTGTAAAAGATAACTAAATGTTGGATGGTGTCTGAACCATAAAACGAGATCGTTTACATGGGCATTAAATTTAGATTAACGGCGTACATCTTTGCATATTTCTCTTAGTAATATAATTTATAGATTTATAATTTTAAATTTAAAGACAGATCATGTAAAACATGCAAATATTGTTTGATACAAAACGTTTTTTTTTAATTAGTATGAATATTTCTAAAATCCTTGCAACTGGTACATTATTAGGAGGGGAAATGTTGTGGAAGCTAGTAAAAGTTATTACAATAATTATCTAAATAATAATTATTATAATATTATAATGCAAATGTTTTTAAACGTTTTTATAATAAATAAAAACGATCCCTCTGGATTTTCCATTTTATTCTTTAAGAAAGTCATTCGAGAAAAGTAAGGCAAATGATTTTATTATCCAATAATAAAAGCAATAAATTATTAAAATTAGATTTAATTGTACGAGAAAAATATTGCATACATACTACAGAAAACAACTATTATACCATACGTAATAAAAATCAATGTCAATTTAGCGTATTGTCACGCCACAGTTAGATAGAAAAAAATTCTTGTTGTAAAATTATTTCGAGGGAATTAATAACAAAGTAACGGAACATAATTATTATTCTTGGATGTTTTTTCGTGTACTTTTGTACCTTAATTTCTTTTTAATGACAACGATTTAATGAAATCAGCACCAGCAGTTTACGATATATGAAATTTTAAACATAATCTAGTTTTAAAGCCATTTAAAAAAAGCTATTGAATGAATACAGCCCAGAAAAATAGAAACTAAAACTTGCCTTTACTTTTACTCTCAATGAAGAATGTACACGTCCAAAGTCCTGCTTAGTTAATTAACGCAACGTACTATAATTCATTTTAAAATATTTAACCAATTTGTTGAACTTAAAACACGCAATACCGAACACCGAACGTACTCATCAATAAGTGAGTAAGCCAGAGACGCGTGTGGCCACCTCGAAGCCTCCGCGACGACTGAAGTTACTGAAATCGCTGCATATTTCAAAAAGATTTAGCCGATATTGTCAGCTGTGAAATTTTTTAAGTACTTATCGAATTAAGAATATAGTTAATTTAATAGCTAATTTTTGTCTAAGAAAGTAATGCGTAAAAATTAAATGTTTATAACTGCACGTTTCATGGGTTATTTGTCTGTTAAATATGTTGTTAACTTATATGTTATTTTCGTATTATTACAAGTTTAACATCGTTGTTTTCTGTTTAGCATTGTTATTTTTTAATTTAAAAATATAAACAAAATAAATATGTAATATAAATATATGTTAAAAAATATTTGAAAACAATATTCTTTTGTATGATAGCCCACTTACAATATTTATATATAACAAACATATTTACGCTAGTGAAAATTATGAAAATATTTGTAAGAATCTTATGTTATATCGTTTGATTATACTTAAATGGTCAAAATCGGTAAAAAAATTAGTATAACCGACTTTTACTCTGACATTTTTAGGTATTTTAAGCATAATGATTAGAACTTGCAAAAACTTCATGTTTGGCATGAGCTTTTTATCTTTTACCAAACATGGCCCAAATATTTAAAAGAAAACAAATAATTTTAAGTACCAGCTAAATAAAAAACTAAACCTCGAAAGGTTTAAAAAATAAACAAAATAAATATCATTATTCAATAAACTTATTTAAGGCTACAATAAAGTGAACAAGTTCATAAAATTGAAATGTATTTATTCGTTATTATTTAGTGAAATGAATATTAACATTCTTATAACCGTATATATAAAATTTAAATACATTTTTAAATTATGTAACAGAAAATTTCGGTGTTTCAAAAAAGTTAAACAAACTATGTTGAGTGAGTATTTTTAATAAAATTGGTCATTAATGATTTTGAGAGTGATAGTGACAATAAAATTTTTAATTGAATAGTTTACGCATATTAAAAAAATTATTAAGGATCTTATTTCTAATTGTTTGGCTTTTTTATGACAACGTAAATTTATAATCAATAGATGTATAAAATAAATCGTGAAAGCCATTCGTTTTAAATTGTTAAATTTTTAATAAACCTCGTGGATAAAAATTATGACTGTGTAAGGCGAAAAATGTTTTTAAGGACACTATTTCAGTGTAATTTTTTAATATTTACATGATAATAATTGATTTTAATAATTTATTTGACATATAACAATATAATCTGCCGTGATCATGGATGTTGGAAATAGTCCGAAATGTCGGGAATAAATATATGTATATAACTGACGCCAAAAATCCGTAAACCAGTGGATATGATATTTACTTGATAACTTAAATTATCTTGTTGCATAATTGTTTGATTAAAAGTAACTCATAGTTTAGCAAAGTTTGTCTAAAATCGTACGTACCGCTTTGTATTTGAAATTCGGTCGTAGCTTTCGCGGTGACGGAAGTTAATGTTGCTGCTGAAATTTACTGCTCTAAGCTTTCCACACGCATTATCATTTGTAAAAAGCTTGTTGTTGTTTATCGCAAAGAGGCCTTTTGCGGCGGTATTTATTTTAAAGGAAATAGGCTAATGGAGGCTTTGCTATGTATTTCTTCTATGTTTATGAAAACTACACTTACTAGAAGCTTTCAAATAAATATTACTATTATTTTATTTTTCTTTATTTATTTATTTATGGGACAAGCAAACAATTTCACAATTAAAAATCTGTATCAAAAGAATTTTATTTTTACATGAAAGCCTGTACCTTAATCTACTTTTCTACATAATTTCCGTGAATATTGAGGCAGTTGTCATAACGTGGCACCAGTTTTTGAATACCATCCTCATAAAATTCTACTGCCTGACTTGTTAACCAATGTATCATACATTTTTTGACTCCCTTATCGTCTAGAAGACGCTAACAACCTAGGTGTTTGTTCAAGTGAAGGACAAATGGTAATCACTGGGCGCCAGATCAGGGCTGTATTGGCGATGATCTGGTGTTTTCCATTTAAAAGATTTGATGAGATCTTTTGTCCGGAAATAATTATATTAATATAAAATTCATTTTCATAAAATCAATTTCATTAATACAAAATTCTGGCGATATCTTACGTACTTACTTAAAAAAACATGCCTCTTATTATTTACCTAATAACTA
The DNA here is from genome assembly GCA_029286875.1 of Lamproptera curius. Lineage (NCBI taxonomy): Eukaryota > Metazoa > Arthropoda > Insecta > Lepidoptera > Papilionidae > Lamproptera > Lamproptera curius. The sequence continues at coordinate 190,941 of JAGSMT010000594.1, forward strand.
CCAGTTCACTTTCAATTCATTTCACTTCTAAATTTTACAATTTTTGTTGTGCCTTGTCTATTCTGACAGTATTTTTAAAAGTCATTTCATAATGTTTACCATAAAAATTTTATTTATATAAAAGTGCATAAACTGCAACTACCAATGTTCCAAGCGTCCCCAAGTCTCAAGAATATTACATTTAACTCTATTAAACAATTGTTAACTATTAAAACGGGCCACGTTGTAAAATAAACTTTGTGTGTCAAAGGTTAAAGGAACAACAATCAACAAGCAATGACGTACGAATGCACGAATGTGAACTGATCGATCGAACACTGAATATTGCATGGGAACTGAAAATTAAAACGAAGTTCTCGCATGCGTTACTGTCAGTAAACAGCTTAACGGTTTTATTGTTTGCGATTTTTTATTCCTGCTACATTGCATGCGTGTTTAAAAGTTTCGTGCAGGGTATCAGTGTCATTTTTAAATTACAATGCATTGCATTGAATATTAATGCTATTGCACTCGTATATTGCATAGGTACTCATACAAAAAGTAAATCGAAGTGATTTATTTACGAGCGCCACTATAAGTATTAGAAATTTATGTAAATTTTTACATGTTATTAGTGAGATTTGATCCATTGCGCAAATAATGCTTTAAACGTTGATTTAATTAATTGATATGTTACTGATTTAATATTGATTTATTTGAAAAATATTTGTCTTAAAGGTTAAAAAATTAAGAATAACATGAATTATCAACATAATATTATTAGGACTAATATTACAAATAAATAAAGTTGGAGTGTCATGCTAACATCAATATAACTGTTCTTAAATGATTACATTGTTATATTTAATCGATACATATAACGAAAAAGTTATGTCTGTCAGTCTGTGTTTGTTCTAGCTAATTTCTAGAACAGTTGGTCAGATTTCGACAGGACTTTTACTGGAAGATAACTGGAAGTAATTTTATCTACTTTTTAATAATCACATATGTATAAAAACGCGCGTATGCCTCGGGATGAAGTCGCTGCAGAAGTAGTATTAGATATAATAGGACTAAAATATTAAACATTGTAAAATTAATTGATGTTTTTGTTTTTTGAGTATTCTGTATTATTTTAAGAAAAAAAGGAACAAATTTTGTAACTGAAACGCAATTACGCAAATTTAAGGCATCTAACGTTGACACAATCGATTTTAATAAAAACCGTTGGAGGTTAGAGGCTCTACATCCGATTTACAGAAAAATCTGCCATGCATATATAAACATAAGATGCCGAAGCAAATAATATCATGAGATAAGATGTCCAAGGCAAATTATTCACAGATCAGAAGGATCGTAGTATCGAGATTGAGTAAATTATAAATTATTCCTATTAATTGAAAATAGTATAAATTTCTCTAATCATTTAAAAAATCTTATCAAGCATTATCAGTCCGTAAATGCATTTTAATGGTATTAGGTTTTAGAGGCAACCGTCTTAAGAATACTACTGCGGTGTCTATTTTGCCAAAAGTAGTGTAAAAGCCAATATCTCCTGGTTTGAACATTTTGCCTTCAGGGTTAAAGGATTGAGACGTTAATGTTCATATAATGACTGAGTTAATGTTTTATTGCTGGTCATACTTTATTGTATAAATGGAATTTAGTTAAATAAGATGAATTTGCTAATTCATCTCCCATGTTATTTACAACAGACGTACGCTGAAGGAAATTACCATTGTTTATGTAGAAATACGCATAAAATACTTTCATGGCCTCCGCAACGCTTTACTTGTTGTCTTTTACTTGTTTGGTATCACTCGTAAACTCCATTTTATAGACAAAGACGAGGCAATCAACACTACTACAATAAAGCAATCTGATGAGCAATTGAAATCTGAACAAAATATTACTGAGTCATTTTCTTGCATTGTTTTTAATCGTGCGAGAATTATAAATGAAATATTTGTGTTTTTGAGTGAACTAATTCTAACTGTATTTAACAAATTGTCTGTTGGACTTTAATTGTTTATATTATAGTAAATAAAAATAATTTATGGAAAATTATTTTTTAATTGATCAAAGCTCTACATTCTTTTAATCCGAAGGAAAACTTAAGATAAAATGTTCTGTTACAACAACAAATGACGATTAAGTTCAAGTTTACATTTTTAGATCAAAACTAAACAGTTCTATTTGAATAACATCATAAGGCTTTTAAATATCAAAGTATGTAGATTATAAAACGTTATTAAAACGCTTTTCATTACACTTTCTTACCTAAAGGTATGTAAACTTACTAGACAAGAACAAACGAGCTTAGATGTTAAGATTATTTATATTCTTATTGGAGAATATGTGCAAAAGCTACCGGTGGTACGTCCGCTTTTACAGGAGACCGTCTGGGTGGGTACCACCGCGGTGCTTGTTTCTCAGTAGCAGTGTGAAAACACTGCTGTGTTCCGGTTTGAAGGCACCGCAGCCAGCGTAGACGTTTCACTTGTCAACGGGGAGCGTTGGCGATACACCTTGTCTTGCCACGCTAGGCAGCGTGCGATACCACTTCCTCATGGCCAATCGTCTGCTGGCGTATGCTGAACCACGTAGCCCTGAGGTTTCAAATATTCTCCGCAATAGTCTCAGTCTGCTGGATATTATAAGAATGTTCACGTGTAGGCACCTTACATCAGGGATTGAGCGTCAGAACTTCTAGATCTTTCTTCTTTTGTCCAGTCAAAGGCCTAGGTGACCGGCTGTGATTTATCGTATTCATTAGAAGATCAATTACAGGCGCCGGTGGGAACCATGTTAGCATAATCAGGTGGCGAGGACAACGCATCTACCTGATCATTCCTGCTTGCTTTACTTGAGTGGTGTTCCTAAAGGCCTGAGGTGACATCAGTTCTTCGTCGTTCGGTGCTAGCTGATTTTCTCATGTCGGTTATAGACATGCACTAGTCGGGATATCGCTTTCCGTTTGGCCGAAGCCTCGGTTTCGATCCAAGTTGGTTAGCATATAATCAAGATGCAGATAAACACACATCTACCTCACAATCTCAGCTCATCAGTGTTCCACTGTGGCATAGGCTCTCCAGCACCGTATCTATTAGGTCTTCCATCCGTCCGCCATGGGTTGGTGGCTATTTACATGCCACGACGCTGGTTCTGTTGTTTTCATGATACAGGTTCGTCAATTCGGCTAACAAGCGCCAATGGAATTAGTAGTCCCAGATTAGGTTGGTTTGCAAAGCCCTACATAGTTAAAGGAGTAAAATAATATATACTTGATCAAATCTGCAGATTATAGATATGAAGCACGTACTGAACGTTGAAAAAAGAAAGAAAATTACATAAAACGAAATATTTTTCGGTAATAGGCTACGGTAAATTAATTTTTGTGATCTATATTTTAGACCGGATTTCTCAGAAGAATCTTATTTTTCTTGCTACCAGGAAATAGGTCAGTATAATTATTTATTTCTAGGACAAATATCAGCAGTGAACTGAATGACATAATTCTATTGAAAAGTTTATTCTGAATAAGTTTACAGCCTTAAACGTTGTCCACTGAGACGCAATGTTGCAATGAACCTTACAAAGGTTTAAATGACTTTATAAAAATTAAAGTAAAATATAAATAAACAAAATAATTACTTACAATTTAACAAGTTTTAAGTTTTTACCGTTACAGAATACTTATATACAATGGCGTGTATTTCTAATTAATGCATCTGAATTTAGTTTTTATAATTGTAAAACATCATTACAGAGAAACATTTAATTGTACTTAGTTGCAAATTGGATACACCGGAGCACTTTGACCAGGATTAGTTCGTAACATTGCTAACAATTAACAATTTACAAGTACGGTGAGGCATTGCTCGGCTTAGCACTGTGGATTAGTTCAATTTGTTTATTATATACTGTATATAAAGGATTCCACACCACTAGTGCATACTATAATTGCAAACGAACCTATGTACGTTATACTAATTTGTAGGTTTCGAATTACCTAAAATCTTTGCTTATACAAAGGATAATGCCGAGCATTTTATATGCCTTGTTACATATTTTTTGATGTGGTCCGTAAATATTGGCTTTTCAGTAAATACTACGCCTAGATCTGTACTGTAGATTTATACTTGTGATTTTATAAGTGGAACGATAGAAATTTATTTGTTTACACTAATGATTTGCGAGTTGAATTTTATTTATTTTAAAATACGCGGTGAAACGATTACCATGTTATTGAATACGATTACGACCTACGATCTTTTTAAGGTCATCAGCTAACATAGGAATTTAACAAAGTAAGAAGCAAGTAGTTTTATTGTTTATCAATACATATATTGCAACGGGCCTAAAGTAGATCCTTGAACCACACTTGAACCAACATTTTTTAGGCTAGTAAGGTTTCCTTTTATCGTTGTAATTTGAAATCACTTTTCTACAATTTAAACCAGCCTAGAAAATTACTACGAATACCATTAAACACCAGTTGTATGAGTAGCAAATGGTCAACTTTATCGAAGGCTTTTCGTAAGTCTGTATAAACGACGTACACTTGAAATTTTTTGTCAATGGCCTAAACACAAGTGAGAATAAAAAATTATATATGACCAAATTTGAACAGAATGTAACAATTTAACGCAGTGTACACAGTAGGACATAACAACGCGTCCTTAAAACTGATTCGTGATTTCTGCCAACGCGTTTTATACCGTGTGTGACATATACAATATATTTTATTTGACATGTAAAAAACAAGTTAACATAACAGTTGAACTTACATTGTTTATTATATTATATTAAATGTCGTATATATTAAAAATGAAAATGAAAAAACATATTCCTTCACTCCCAAGTGGAATTTTTATTATAAAAATTCTTATGTTTGTATTACCTAAAAACAGATTGACCAAACAAAAACTGTTTACTTAAATTTACAAAAATCATATAATAAAATTTACTTTACAGTTATAACATCACAAAATACTATAATATGACGATATACATAACATCCTAGATTGACGAACTCTGTCAAAAATCGTATTAAATTGTTCAAGAAACAAAATGGGACTTACATGGTGACTCTTAAAGTTATATTGTTGGCTCGAAGCTTTCCGCAAGCACTAATTTGTAAATAACTTCTTGTTGTTTATCGTAGAAAAGCTTTCTATAATATTTAAATGCAGCAAATGCAAAAGTTGCTTGTTTTCGCTCTATATTTTCTCATTGTTTATGAAAATTATACTTTGTTTCTGTAACACATTTAAAATTTATTATAACAAGATATTTAGATAACTGACTTCGTAGCCTAGTGGTATGGGCGTGTGCTTTAGAAACCGGAGGTCATGGGTTCGAATCCTGCAGGGACTCAACAAATTGTCATTGTTGTTTCCTAGTTGGTTAGGGCAATTTGGGCCGATCACCCAATTGTCTGAAAAGTAAGATGATCCATGCGTCGGATGGGCATGTAAAAAGTCGGACCAACTTTTTACATGCCCATCACCACCCACCAACCCGCATAGGACCAGCGCGGTGGGATACGGTCTAAAAACCGCCTAATGGATAGGGGTGTATTAGGGGAGGCCTATGTCAAGCAGTGGACTATCACAGGCTGATGATGAATGAAATGATGATGATATTTAGTCTGAAAATTACGTAGTTATTTTGTTTATTATCACATTCCTAAAAATATTTATTTATTTAATCAAACATTGAGGTAAGAAGGTTCTATAAATCATTAGAAGGTGCATTAAAATGTTAAAAAAAGAAATTAAAAAAAATGAAATAATATAAATCTCACATTATATTGTAAATATTTAGATTTAGAAAAGAAGAAGGAGATGAAATGAAAATAAAAGTTTACCGTTAATTGCACTTTTCTATGAGTAATTTTATGAAGAGAAATGGGCAAAGATAACGAATTATATTCATCATCATTTGGTGGATTGAAAAAATTAAAATATCGCCCTGAAATTCTGTAACAATCTTAAACTCTTTTATTCACCACCGTCACCGTTTTATGATGCCCCTTAGAAGCTTAGTTTATATATTTTTTGTTTCATAATAAAAACTAGATAGGGTCTAAGATCCATGCAAACATGTCAAACAGCTACAGCGTTAAACGGTAGATAGTTTAATTGGTTTTACCGTCTATTGTCAATCTCTACGTGACGTTCAACTATTACAAACTTTCAATGTCATATTTCAGATTAGGTCTGGTCGTTTCGTTGCTTCATTCGAATAAAAAATGTATATAAAAGTAGCATGTATCTGACAAAGACAATGTTTTTCTAATCAATTAACATTTTGTTAACATAAAAAAATATATATTTTTTTATTTTTCTTTCTCTTCGCGATTAAAACTATTTAGTGTTTAGTGGTTTGATTTAGTTGTTCTAAGCTAAGGTTAGAATAGGATAAAAATTACCGAACCTTAAGCTGTATTTACTAGACCTATAAATGCTGGCTTTATACAAGCTTTTAAATACAAAGACCATTTAAGTTCAAAAGTGAAGCATACTCATACAAAAGAAACAATCAAAAAAGTATAAGTCAAGCCTTATTAAATAGAATTAGAAAGAAAACAAGCGAACATTTCGGATTTAGGATTTAAACAACGCACACATGTAATTTTGCTCGTTCTGACTTTAGTTACTTCTAGCACTGTTCAATGATTCTATCACATAAAAACACGATATTATATTTAATATAGATTACATTGTTAATGATTAAAACTAACTTTAATAATGTTTTTTTCTCTATTATAGAATTAAGACTTAATAACGATTATTAAGTGATTTTATTGTTAAGACTTTATTGTTTTAGTTGTTTTTTTAATTTTATTTTCAATAATCCTTATTAAGTTAACTAATCAAAGATAGAGTCAAAGGCTTGTTTGTTTGTAGAAACGCACTAGAAAACAAACTTTCCTTTTCTTTTTAATATTATTTGTATTAATAAAAACAGTTCGATTTCATACCCCGTGATGATTTAATTGCATTACAACAATAATTCAGGCTCTAATCTGTTAATTATCATCATAAAAATTACTTTTTTACCTAGCGGTAATAGGATTTTAATAATTAGTGACTGTTTACATCTAAAAGTAGGCAAAATTACTTTAAAAAACTGGCTTAAGTTTTTTTTTATTAGTATAATAATTTCTTTTTTTTACGAGAATACCATACATTATTAAATAAAATGATTTTTTTCGGATTTTATCGCGTTTATTTTAAATATTTATTTGATTTGTAATAAGGTGCTTTCACATCGGTCTGTCTCTACTTATTGTAAGCTAATTGAAATACCAAACAAATTAAATTAAATGTAATATTATATTTTCAAACAAAAAGTTTTTACTAATACACTTATTAATAAAATATTTCGTATCATTGTAGGTATTAAAACTATAATGTTGAAAATATAATTTTAATGTATTTTAAAATTGGTCTTTTCGTAGTAAACAACCTGGACCTTTTTGTAAAACAACAGTAAGTTGAACAAAAAAATGTATTCTTTTATACGTAAAACTCGTAAAAATACAGTGTTTTTTACCGAATAAACTAACTACATATTTCCAGTGGATATAATCTAAAGAGGGTTTGAGTGACACGTGTGAACCAAAAATACTTTGTGACCTACAAAAGCTTATAGAAAATAGATAACAAAGCCTAGAATCAAAATAAATTTAAACTGCATTCTAATTCAAGTTCAAGTTTTGAATTCGTTATTTTAGTACAATTTATTTTTCAGGTATTCATAAATAACAAATAACTATCTTAAAAATAAGTTGAAGATAAAGATCTATAAATTGTTATATTATTTATGTTATTTTCAATCCTAATTTGTCAAAAGATAATAAAAACGTAAAATATCACGTAAAGTTACTGCAGTCACTTCAGCTTGCGCCAAATTTACGTATTTATCGTCTTCTAATTACGTAGCTGTGAAGAAAGCACTGCACGCTTTGCATGGGATTAAATAATGTTTGTTACTAATTTTTTGGACTAAAAACTAGTTGTAGTATGTTTTACTTAACTATTACTTTATGGAAATTCGATTATGTTCTTTATAATTTTAATATACAGAATGTTACATATATGCCATTTAATTTTTATATTTAGATTTAGTTTGTTACAAACAAAAATCCGTGTGATGTATTCTGCAGAGGCTTTCACATTTCACAAACCCTCACTAACGACGTCACGGCGACCGAATTTTCTGAAGAAAATAAGCATAGTATAATTTGTAATGAGATTGCTGCTGTCTCATGCACATGGAATTTCTAACGAAATAGTATAAAAAATATATTATAAAAAATCAAGACAGTTTTAAATAAAATACTATAGTTAAAGACTAAAAAATATTTATTAACTCTGAACATATTCATATAAATTTTATACATACCAATTAGAAGGCTTAATAAATAACTGCCTCCGTAGCCTAGTGGTAAAGGCATGTGATTAAGAAACCGGAGGTCGTGGGTTTGAGTCCTGCGGGAACACAACAAATTTTCATCGTTATTTCCTACTTGGATAGGTCAATTTAGGCCGATCACTCAATATGCTGAAAAGTAAGACGATCCATGCGTCGGATGGGCATGTCTAAAATATTGGACCAGTGGAATACAGCATAGGCCTCCTCTACACCCCGTATTAGAGGAGGCCTTTGTCCAGCAGTGGACAATCACAGACTGATGATGACGATGATAATAATGAATAAAAATTAGAATTGTTAAAAAAAAATAGGTTTTAACAACGCAGGGCGGTGCTACTCAAACTTGAAACTACTATTGTACTATAATTATAAAATTAATGTCAATTCAACACAACGACTCACACACACTTAGTTGGAAATTATTGCGTGTTGAAAAATTTCAAGGAAAAGTATTATTAAGTGACGAAACATAATTATTACCTTTTGTTTTATTCGTTTATAATTTGCTTTTAATTAAGTTTAGACTAAAGCTTAATAACAAATGAAATTGAAATGAAAATTAATCTTATTTTCTATGATGGACGAAGCTTAACTAACTTTTAAAAGCCATAATTATTTCTATTGCTTGCTGCAGATATTATACATTATTAAATAAAATTACTTTACGGATTTTATCGCTTTATTTTACATTTTAATTTCGACAGTTTCGAACACTTTCCAGCGGCTGGAAGAAGTGTTCTACCGAGAAAATTATTTCAAAGAATATTCAAGAAAGTATTTCGCGTTACTAAATATATTTAATAATTTTTAAAGCTTTTGAATGAATTGTTAAAAGAACCCTACTAATGTCGGAGTCAGATGTTTTAACCGTTAGTCAATGCTAATTAGATCAGAAATTTCTTAACAATGAAACTGACGAGAAATATTAATTGGCTGCTTTGTAACTAACGAAGAACGTTTATGAAGTTTATCAAAAAATATGCCACTCGAAATAGAAACTTTATTCCTGTTAATGTTTTAAACGTACGAAAACTTATACCTATCTATTGTAAAATTAATTATAAACTTTATTTCGCGTAACATTATATGTTTTCTCATAAAAAAATGGTCTCATTTGGACACTATAACTTACCTTTACGATAACTTTGCTAAAAATGAATGTGCTCTTGAAAATAACTTGAAGTGCTGCTTAGTAACTTAACGCAACGCACTATAATTGTTAATAACGAAAATATATGCTTTTGTATTATTGTTTTCATTATTTTTTTTTATTTCAATAAAACTTTTTAAGCTAACGAAGCCAAAGATAGAAACTAACGCTTGTTTGATATTAGAAATGCAATGAGGAACAAACTTTTATTTTCTTCTTAATATCATTTGTATTAATCAAATTTGGTTTGATTTCGTTTCCCGTGAAGGTTTTTAGAATTTCTTTGATAGAACCCAATACATAGTTTGCAGTGCTTTACAACATTAATTCAGGCTCTAGCTGTTAATTATTTTCATTAAAAAATTACTGTTCTTAGGTTACAGTAGACGTGGGTCGTTACGTCTCTTTAAAGAAACGAAACGTAACCAGTTACAGAGACGGCGTCGTTTGTTTTAAAACTGGTTATTTTTATAACTAGATACTTTCATCCAGGTACTGTGCATACATAAGTTTCACAAATATACGGTTATTTTTCTGCATACTTACTCCGGTTTACAATTGTAAATGTTTTATTGATTGATTGGTGTTTACTCGAAACTATGATTTGTATAAAATATTACTACTGGCGTATTTAAAATTAAATTTTATTGTACAATAACGATGATTAAAATTAATTGTTTATTGTCACTTTTTGTTGTTTTTAACTATTGAACGATTTTATTATAACTATCTTTCACTCTTATATACACCGTTCAGTTACTTTGTTTGTTCAGCTACTTAAATAAAAGTCTTTATTTTGTTTTACTTTACTTTTGATTGAAATAACTGCTGGTTTCCTGGAATCGCAAGACATTATTTCCAACAGGGTCACTCAAATGTGGTCTATGCGTATTAGTCATACTATATGAAAACTAAATGCGTCACCACAGTCAGTGACGCATTTAGTCGAACTCGCTTACTCGGCAAGTCTCGATCTCGCCATCACTCGCACGGCCCATCGGTAGGCAAGATGCGAAAGAAATATCAGCGCTTTACGCTCACTCAACTGACGAACGAAGACGACGACGGCCGAGTTCGCCCGAAAAACGTGTTTACAAAAATAACTACTTTTAATTTGATACGAAACGGTTATTGCGTTTCATATCGCGTAACCAGTTATTGCAACTGATGACGTGAAATAACGCTCACGCCTAGGTTACAGTAATAGGATTTTAATTATTAAATAAGATCTTTGTATACACTTTAAAAGGTAGGCTAAATGGCTTTTAAGGATTGGCACTCGACAGGAAAACTTGATTTATCAGTAAAAGTTATAAGGTTACGAGAATTTTATGCTTGGAATTTTCAATAGAAGTATGATGCTATATATATTAGGGTGACTTTTTATTAGTTTTTTTAGTTTCCATTGTGAATTCTTGTTGGTAATACCAAAAAAATTTCCTTCAAAGTTTAAGCCATTAATATTAATTTAAGCCCTTGGCCGAGGCATTAGAAAATTTTCCATTAAAAATACACAAGAACGATGATTTTTATTTTTTAATTTCTTTAGCTCAGTGGCATTACGTTAAATACATTATCAGCAAATTAAGAAGCAAAATAGAAAACTTATATTAATTCGTAACAAAATTAAAATTAAAAATCCAAAAGTCTTTAGTTAATAAATAACATTTTCTTTACTGTTGCCCATTCTGTGACTTAATTTCTGAATGAATATAAATGCTTAAGAAAATTTTAATAAGATGCTTTCACATCGGTCTCTCCTTACCTATTTTAAGCCAATTAAAAAACTAAACAAAATAAATTACGTATACAATTATACTTTCAAGCAATAAGTTTTACTAATACAATCCCTAATAAAATATAATACTGAAAATATAGTTTTAATATTGTTAGAAATTGTAATGAAAGTTTTGCAAGCGATAAATTTACGTTGTGTTACAGAATATATATTTAAGGTAGATATTACAAAATTACCCATCCACTAACAATACACATATATTTAATTTTGTAATAATTAGATAAATATGGTATAATTCTTCATACATTTTATCAGTAATAACACATTGGCCATTATTAAAAACAAAAACTGTAAGCAATAATATGTAATAATAATAACGAATAGCTTACACGTTATAAGTTATTCCCTGTTACAGGCACACCAACAATCGCCTTGGCGTCAACAACAACAAACAAGTTATGGTTACGCTTATCTCATTAGCCAAAATAATAAATACTTTGTTTATTTTACTAATATCACTATATGTTACCAAGTCTGTCTATAGTATACCAACTGGACCTTTTTGTAAGACATTGTAAATAAAAAAAGTCGTACTATCGTATTCTATTATATGTAAAACGCACGCTTAATTAATGTATACATTTTGTTACAACTTTTAATTATAATATTTTAGAACAAACTAGCTATATATTTTCAATGTATAGTGGATATTATCTAAAAAGGGTTTAAGTGACACGGGTGAACCAAAAATACTTTCTGACCTACAAAAGCTTATAGAACATAGACAACAAAGCCTAGGATCAAAATAAATTTAGACCGCATTGTTTTATAAATAACGCCTCTATGTAAGACCCCTTTATGTAACTGTATGTTTAGAAATTTTTCCCCGTAGCATATTTATTACGATATTTTACATATTACTTTACCTCTGTTTCGTTTTTGATTTCGTTATTGTCATGCGATTTACTTTTCAGGTATACATTTAAAATATTTAATAACATCTATAAATTGTTATATTATTTATGTTATATGCAAGCCCTTTTAGACCAAAAGATAAGTAAATATGTAAAATAACACATTTCATAACTTATTACAGTAAAGTTACTGGAGTCACATAAGCTTGTGCCAGGTTTCTTGTCTAGAATCTTGTAATCTTATATATTCATTGTATTTCCATTAAGTTATTCTTTAGTCTTAAAGTTTTATATGCATGTTTATTTCATTCAAAAATCTATATCCAATGTGTTATTTTAACAATACATTACTCGGTGTTTCAATTACCATGTGTCAAATGAGATAAAATTCCTAAATAATTAAAAAAATATATTAAATAGATTCAGAATCTAATTCGATTTATTAACTATGCACTAATTTGTTTGGTTAGAAATTGGCAAGTGTTAAACAGATCTAGTGAATTAAAAAATGTCTTTATATAGCTATGATAATAAATAATAACAACCAAAACACTGCACGTTTTGCATGGGATTAAATTATGTTTATTTCCATTTTTTTTTTTAATTTTATAAGAAAATGTAGTTTTGATATTCCTTACTTAAATAATAGTTCATAAAAATTCGAATATATTCTTTTTTATTTATAATATATATATACACTTAGTTTTTGTATGGTAACAAAGTAAAATCCTTCTGATATATTCTGCAGAGGCTTTCACGGCTGCCGTCACTAACGACGTCACAGTGACCGAATTTTCTTAAGGAGATGAATATCATGACTCTAGCTTTTCAACTTGCCGTTTGTAATGGGATTGCTGCTGTTAAATGCAGATGGAATTCTTGTATGAATAATATTAAAAGATAAACTTAAGACAGTATAAAACAAAATAGTAAGGTTGAAGACTTAAAATATATATTCACTTTGAACATATTCATATCAAACTTATACATACAAATTAGAAGGCTTGGTAAAAATTATAATTCTGAAACAAAAATGAGGTTTAAATAATGTAGGGCAATGCTACTCAAACTTGAAACTACTATTGTATTATAATTATAAAAATTACCGTCAATTCAACACACAACAACATTGACTCACCACAATTAGTTAGAAATTATTGCGTATTCAAAAATTATTTCGTGGAAAAGAATTATTAAGCAACGAAAGATAATTATTGCCTTTCGGTTATTATTTGCTTTTTGGTAATTTTATCATAGTTCGTTTTTTCTGATCATAGTTTTTATGATAGACGAATGCTTACCTAACGTTTAAAAGTCATGTTGATGGAATTAATAAAGTCACTTAAATTCATTATGCTAATGTTACAACAGTACTGAAAACATTACTCGCTATTTTCTCAGTTTTTTTTGTAACAGCAACCGGAAAAAATAATTTAAAACAATATTTAAACAAGTATTCAGCCTTACTAATTATATTTAATATAATTATTTATATTGTTTACGAATATTATACATTATTAAATAAAATGACTGTACGGATTTTATCGCGTTTATTTTACATTATATTTAATAGATTTAAAAGCTATTGAATGGATTGTTAAAAGCTCCTCGCTGATATAGAAGCCGCATGTTCTAAACGTTAATTAATGCCAATAAAATCAGAAATTTCCTCTTTAACAATGAAACTGGTGATAAATATTAATTGGCTGCTTCTGTAACCAACGAAGAACGTTTATGAAGTTTATCAAAAATGTGCTGCTTGAAATAGAATTTTTATTTCTGTTTAAGAACCTACGACTACGCGACACGTTCTTAAGCCTACGAAAACTAATACCTATCTGTTTTATTTTATTAGTGTAAAATATTTTAAAGTATAAATATTTACCTGACGACTTGAACACTTTTTTATTTGTATGGGTTAGTTTCTTATACACAGTATGTTTCAAGGTGTTATCAGGATTGCGAATAATTAAAACATCAACAAAAAGCTAAATAATTATTACTTTCTATCTCTAAACTGTATTTTTGAGTTAATGGAGTTAAGGTGGTATAAAAATGCATTTATTTTATCATATGGTAAGATGGTAAATGTATCATCTACATAGCGCTTATAAAATCTTGGATGACAAATTAATATTTAAGTGGTAATTCACACCACCATCCATCTCAGTTAGCTACCGTGGGCAAATCTTTGTTTCAGAGAGCTCGAGGGATCTGTGATGATGCACACCTGGCGGCTGAGTTACACCATGTTAAGCAAGTGCTGCGAGACAACAAGCGTGCTGCGCCACGGCAACGTCACAGTGATCGAGTGAAGGCAGCCACAGTGGAGCGAGTACCTGCTGTTCTACCTTTTGTGAGAGGCGTAACTGACAAGATTGGCTACATTTTGAGGCGGGCTTCAATCGACTGCGGCCTCTCTTATATTGGACAGACAAAGCGAGCAATAAGAACCCGCGTGACGGAACATATAGCTGACATTAAACATACAAGACCCAACAAGTCGGCAGTGTGTGACCATACTTTAAATCACCCAAACCATCACATCAGATTTGATCGACCACAAATCCTCGCTAAAGAAAACCGATTTCTACCTAGGGTGATCCGTGAGGCTATTGAAATTAGAAAACATCCAAATTTCAATAGAGAAGATGGTTGGGTTCTACCACCTGCTTGGGACCCCATAATTAATAAATTAAAATTTAAACCCAAGCATAAAACCACTGCTGACTGTAAAGATAAAACCAGATCATTTTGCATAGGTCGGAAAAACTAAACTCTAGGTTCGGTACAAACTAAAAATAATTAATTACAATTAATATCTGGAAACCCCGCTTCAGCACTGGCAACAAGACGCATGACATCTCAGTCTACCCCGTGACCACGGCAGCTGGAAAGTGTTCGAAACGTGGGGAATTTAAAAATGTAAAATAAACGCGATAAAATCTGTAAAGTCATTTTATTTAATAATATTGTAAAGTAATTAGAATATTTTATACTAATTAATAATTTTATTAATTATAAATTTTATTTCGTGTAGTAACTTTCTTAAGAGTAAAATTTACACATTATAACTTACCTTTACAATAACTTTGCTAAATAATAAATGTGGGTTTGCGAATAACTCCTGCTTAGTAACTTAACGCTTACACACTTTAAATATTTCTCTTACACACTTTATTTAACCTATTCATTGAAATTAAAAAACGTAATACCGAATACCGGATGTAATCATCAATAAGTAAGAAAGCAAACCAGACACGCGTGAGGCCACCTCGAAGCGTTCGCGACGACTGATGTTACTTAAATAGCTGATTTCAGTAACTTCATCTCATAAAGCATAAGCCGGTATTGTTGACTGTGAAATGATTGTGAGTACTTATTGACTTCAGAATATTTTTACAGCAAATTTGGAAGTTTTTTAATGATAGGATCGTTTATTTTAATAGTTTATGTTTGTCCAAGAAAATAATGCGTAATAATCTTATATTCAGAAATACAATATATTCAGAAATGGAATATTTGTTAGTTAATGATGTTGTTTTTATATATTCGTTCTATGCCATTGGTTCTAAAAGGATTTATTGCCAATTAACCTTGTTGATAGAAAATTATGGCTATGTAAAGCGAATATCGTGTTTTAGGCTTACTTGGAAAATTATTCTAGTTACACATACATATTTTCTTAATTAAATTCGTGAAACTTAAATTTAGAATAAAATCTTTTAATATTTACTTGATAATATTTAATAGTATTATTGTATTATTAATAGTAGCTCATAGTTTAATAAAGTCTGTCAACTATCGTACCGCTGAGCTTGAAACTCAGTCGTAGCTTTTGCGGGGACTTTAGTATATGTTTCAGCTGAAAGTTATTACTCTAAGCTCTCCACTGGCATTATCATTTGTAAAACGCTTGTTGTTGTTTATCGCAAAGAGGTTTTTTAAGGTATTTATTAAAGAACAAAGAGGCTAATGGAGGCTTTTGAAGTACTACAGTGTGCTATTTTTGCTATGTATTTCTTCTATGTTTATGATAAGGACGCTTAATGTTTACCTGAAACTTTCAAATAAAAATTACTTGCAGGATTTATCATATGACGTTTTGCTAAAAAGATCTACTTCATCTTGGGATACGGAGACGCCTCTTTTAATTATTTATTAGCATATAGTGAAATGCTAAACCTCATTGTAAAGAAAATTAAGTTACACGAATCTCCTTTTAGTTGTTCATCTGAAATACGTTTCCTACAAATTAAAAGAATAACAAGCTAGTGTTAGTTTTAAAGAAATGCGTTTAATATTCTTCGCCCAGCAACTACTAGCTTACTTACATCATAAATCATCATCGTAAATAGCCTTTAGCAGTCTACTGCTGGACATTGGCCTTTTTCTAGGAACGCTAAAATGGCCGATCTTGTTGGCGTCCATTAAACAGAGCTGCTTATAATTGCTAAGCTGAGCAGGCGGATTAGCAATTGACTAATTGCACTTGTACTGCGGATCTGTCTTTCCACTGTAAGGCGGTGCAGCCGTCACATCCCTACGTCAGAGTTTAGTTTACCAGTTTACTTTATATTATTGGATTTCAGTTAACTATTACTTTGTGTTACGCTAAGTTTGAAAAATCGTTACTAAATTAACATTTTGACTTACATAGAAGTATACAAAACTGCAACTGACGCAGTTTGTTCGAAAAAGGGTTTATTAACGTCCCTTGAACATCACATTAAACAATTGTTAACTCACAAAACGTGTCACGTCGTAAAAGAAACTTTGGATGTCAAAGGTTAAAGGAACAACTATAAGCAATGACGCACGAATGTACGTCACACTGATCCATCGAACACTGAATATTGCATGCGTTACTTTCAGTAAACGACTAAACAGTTTTTATTGTTTGCGATTTTGATTACATGAGTGTAATAAACTTTCGTTTCGTAGTATTATGTTCTAAATTGCAATGCTATACATCAAAAATGGAACCACTTACTTGAAATTTATAGAAGTATTAAAAATAAAAATATGAATATTCAGTCTTAAAGGAAAAATTCTTAAAGCAAAAAAAATAATTAAATAACATAGAAATATTACCATAATAATAAAATTTAGCCGTATATTTTGAAAAATTTATTGCAACGGGCTGAAAGTAATAAATAAATGGTACCAAAATATTTTGTTTTACAGTATTTTATGATCACCCTATTTCATTTAAAGATCAAATTTAAACTTGGGACAGAGTAACGCAAATATCTGGCATCTAATGTTGGTACAATCGATTGCACCGGACTTTAATTGAAAACCATTGTTAGAAGTTGTAAAATCAAAGTACAGAGAAATCAGCCATGCATTACTGCACCGATGCCATTTATATCGCCAGATAAAATTATAAAAAAAAATATTCTATAAAAAAATATTGCTTATTAACTAATTAGTTTACATACATACATCATCATCAGCCTGTATTAGTCAACTGCTGGACATCGGCCTCCCTAATACACCTCTATCCATTAGGGTTTGGACTGCATCCCACCACGCTGCCAATGCGGTTGGTGGGTGGACCGACTCTTTACATGCTCATCCGACGCATGGATCATCTTACTTTTCAGACTATTGGGTGATCGGCCCAAGTTGCCGTAACCAACTAGGAAACAACAATGAAAATTTGTTGCGTCCTCGCAGGATTCGAACCCACGACTTTAGGTTTCTAAAGCACACGCCCTTACCACTAGGCTATGGAGGCAGTTTATTAATTAGTTTAGTAAATCATAAATTTTACGTGTTAATTCATAAAATTTTGTGGTCCATACTTAAAATTCGTATCAATTATTTGTTTATCCATTGCTACCTACATTTACTAACTACAATATAATGCTGAAAGGTTTTTATAGGTGACCGTCTGAGGAAGTACTACTACGGTGCCAGTGAAGACACTAACCTGCTGGTTTGAAAAATTTGTCTGTAGAGTTAAGGATTATATGAAATGAGTTTGAAAACATAAACCAATAATTGGTAGATGAGAACGATCTGACTATTTAGAAGACAAATTTGGGGTTTAATTCATTCATAACGACAAATTTAGCTAAAGAAGCCATCTTAAATTTTCCAAACTCAGTAAATACAACCAAGGCACTCTCAGTTCAGATATAGCGTCTTGTCCTGACGAAGGAACTACATGGGACGCATGTGCATTAATATATTTGTTAATCGAACTAGACCGCGTGGGCGTCCTTAAAAGAGATGCTAGAGACAAAGTAAGTTATCAAAGCGACGTCAAATTATTAAAAGATAGTATTAATTAATTATACATATCGATAGTTTTACTTTTTGTGGCGACGTTTCAACAAAATTATAAAGAATGCAGTTTATAAAATAATGAACCACATGATACTAATATTACTTTAAGTCTATCACGTAGTTTAACATAGAAACCTGCACTCTAAGTCAGCTTCAAAGGCAAAATTGAGTCATAAATTAGGTAAACTTCATTCAATGAAATGAAAACGTATGCGGAGCTACTTTTGGCTGTACTCCAAGATAAACGTTATGTTTGGAAACGTGTAAGATACTCAAGGGTAAACGTGTATTTTTTTATATATGCTCGTGACAAAAGATAAATTATTAAAGTAACATTATTAATACATAATGACTTTAAATCATCTTTTATCTAAATATTTTTTTAGAGACATTGAAATATTCTTGAAATTGTGTAAAAATATCAATGTAATTTGTTCCAATCAAGTCGAACCATTTTCGTTAGTAAAGGAGATGATTCTAAAAAGGAATAATAAATAAGCAAACACACGTATCTATGCTCTATTGATAAAAACATTTTTTACGTAATAAAACGTCCCGACTTTTAAAAAATGAATACCAAATATAAATTATTTGAACCATGCTGTAATCAATCCATAAGATATGTCGTTTTGTCTTTTGGTTTTATTATATCACAAAGATACATATAGACTTACCTGGCTCGAGAGAATGGGCAAGCTTAGTTAAAGCACAAATAAAGTTCTGGAGATCAGATCTTTACTTCTTCCTGAGTGAAGGTCAACATCTGGGAAAAGAAGAGTACAATACAGTAAAATAAAAAATAAATGTACTTAAAAATCTACGTTTTGATGAATAATCAAAATATTATGTATCAGTTTAACTTTATGCAATATAATAAGAGGACTCAAGGCCACTAACTAAAATGAAATCAGATTTATACATTAGTACTTCTCTGCGTAAAATCATAATTATTATTCAATTCTCACACTCTTAAAGAAATGTTACTAAGACATGATATAGTTTAAGGTATCTAGTTAAATAAACAACGACTTTAATAAATGTTTAACTTTAAAAAACTAGGGATAACTCCATCGCACTATTATAAATATCCAATGAACTCAGGGGTCAGATGTATGACCTACATTGCCGATGTCAATATTTGGTCGCTGTAAAAGCTGTCAGTTATATTTACTTAGTACTATCTAAATTACCACAAAGTTCATTTTAGGTGCGTAATGTATAAATAAATAAGTATCTCACTAAGAATTATTTGTGTGTTAAGCTTTTATGTAATGTTTACATCTAAGTATTTAAGGAACGTGTTAGATTCGAAATTTGAAATGTAATTTAAGAACTATAGGACATTACTTTATTAGAATTAAGATCGCAAATTTTCAAAATTTTGTTACATGATACACGTCATATATTGCCAGTTTATTACTTTTAGTTTAGTTAATTATTATAATAATAATACTAATTTGATTTTAAAATTTGGTAAGCTTCCAGAGCATTCGCTCTTATCTTCAAATATTTAAGCTTATTTGCCACGTTACGACTTACGAAGACCCAAGTTGCTAAATAGTATCTTGGTTCTTCGTAAGTTGTAACGTGATAATTACAGAAAAAATGGTATTTTTTCAGAAAAGTAATTTCTTTAAAAACATCGTAATAGAAAAGGATATAATATAGAGACTTTATAGGTGTCATGAAGGACCACACTTTATGCGTGCACTGTGGTGAATAACTGCATATTATATGAGAATAAGGGGACTCACTGATCTGTGTTCCGCGAAAATATAACACTAACTTCACTTCAAGAAGTACTTTCTTTTAAAGAAAATTCTATTCATTTATAATGTGTATAAATATCAAGATATGAAACGTCATAAAAACGCTTAATATTGATTGTAAATCAATTCCAACTTGTCAAAGCAAGAAAAAATTTGTGGTAACATATTGTTTAACACATAAACATGTAAGGTTATCAACACCGCCCAAGATATTGTAAATGTACCATTATAACTATGAATGCATATTGTATGGTTTCCGAACAATAAAATAAATAAAATACCGTGTGCCACTTTCATAAGTATTCTGAACGAAAACCCTCTTGTCATTCCTTGCTTAATTTTTTGGTGCAACTTAATTGGATGGAGTATAATTTAACATCGTTGTATATATCAGTACGGTATATTAAAAATATATAGTTGATAATTAATTACATTAAATATTTGGAGTATTAACAAATATTTGACATATTAAATTTAAACTGTGATATGTGTACATGTTTTTACGAAGTAATATTAATATTTTTATTTTATTTTAATGGTTGTCGAAAATGTCTGATAATGACTATATTGTGTGTTCAATATTTGGGTTGAAATGCTTTTAATTCATAGTTTATATATGGCAGGAGTGTAATCCGAACGGACTAACCAAACTTTACTTATCGACTCTTTATGTCTTATAGAGTTAGACTAAAAACGAAAGACCTTCTATCAGTTAAAACGAAAAAAAAAACACAAATCATATTTCATTATTCAAAAAACTTCACCGTACAAACTTACAGTTATAATGTGTTCATCATTTATGTTTAGTCCTAATTTTTCAAGAGTATCTTATTTTGAGCTATGAGAATGAACTATGAATATGAAGTAGGTAAATATATTAAGTTCAGCTGAAAAACATTTATTAATTTATAATTATCATTTAATATATAAATAATAAGTTAACCAGCCAACTTTAGAATTAATAAAAAAAATGTGAATCGTACACTGAAAAGCATTAAAATAGACTGTTTTATTTTTAAATAGTAAGCTATAATTTTTATGATCTTTTAGTTATGTCGTCATAGTATATAACGGTAATGTATATCGTCTTAGATTGACGCATTCTGTCAAAGATTGCTTGTAAAAAATGCTAACATGATGTAACCTACGTGATGACACAATTATTTTTTATTTCTCTAAGCTTTCCGAAAGTATAATCATATATAAAACACTTCTACTTGTTTATTGTAAAAAGGCCTTCTGAATTATTCAAACTGGAGAAAATAGGTTAATGGTGTATTATACATCATCATCATCATTATCATAATCATCAGCTTGTGTAGTCCACTGTATCATAGGCCCCTAATATCACCTCTATCCATGAGTAGGTTTTGGACCGTATCCCACCACGCTGGATCCAATGCGAGCTGGTAGGTGGACTGACTTATTACAGCCCATCCTGTAACATGGATATATTACTTTTCAGACAACTTGGGTGATCGGCCCAAAATTGCCTAACCAACTAGGAAACAACAATGAAAATTTGAGTCCCCGCAGGATTCGAAACCACGACCTCCGATTTCTATAGCACACGCTCATGCCACAAGGCTACGGAGGCATACAGTTGTACAATTATGTATGTAAATTATGCATATTTTTTTGGTAAAATTGCGTTTTCACTATCCATACTAATACATGCTCAAATCCAAACTAAAATTTTACGTTGCATTACGGATAGAAACATATAGGATTTTTACATAATTTCCTCATAATGTATGATCTTCTACTAAGGGAAGTCACATATCTCATTTTATATTTTAGTCCGCTTGTATGTTATTAGTAATAATACATTGTCTATTACAGACAATATACACTGTTGTTTACTGTACATAACAATAATGAATAGCTTACAATTCGTAGTATGTTTACATTACAGCCAAACCTACAGCCGCCATCAACCTAAAAACAGTTAATGATTCACACTTATCTCACTTTAAATATTAATTACTTGTTTATTATAACTTGTTTTAAATATTTTATTTAGTTTTTTTTACATTAAATCAAATTAAACATTAGTCTTTGTAAATTAAGAGCAAATTGAACAAAAAGTATTATTAAGTATTATTTTATATGTACAACTCACGCTTAATTAGTATAATATATTGAGAATATTTATAAATAAAATCAATTTTTATATAACGTCACTAAATGATGTAGTGTGTATTATGGATGCGTTCAAAAAAGGGTTTGAATGACACGGGTGAATCGAAAAATACTTTGTAACCTAAAAAGCATATAGAACATAGACAACAAAGCCTAGATTGAAAATAAATTACCTTTCGTAACTATTTTTAAATAAATGACGCCTCTATACAATATCTCTTTAAATGACAAATTGTCTAGTCATCTTTTCTATAATAAGTATATTTATCGTATTTTGCATTTGTTTATGTTATATTCACACCCTATTTCTCATTTGTAATTGAAAGTTACTATAACGATAACTATACACGTAAAATAACATATTTCATAAGCTATCACAGTAAAGTCACTGCAGTCACTTCAGCTCGAGCCAGATTTCGTGTCAAGAGTCTTATATATTCATCGTCTTCTCATCACGTAGATGTGAAGTTCGCGATTTTGTTAACAATAGAGCGCTCGGCATACGTTGAACTTAGTTTGGTTATTTATATTTATCAGTTTAAATCGAACCGTGTTATATTTCCATTAAGTTAAAACAACCTTTTGTCTGAAAATTTTACATGAAAATGATTTTTTTAGTAAGAATGTTTTTATTAAAATATATGAAAATTATAATTCCATTGTCTCTACGTATGCATTAATTTTTTGGTTAAAAATTTGTAAGTATTAAACAAATGTATAATTGAAAAATATTATTATACAACTATTTTACAACATAATAACAACCAAGGCATTTGTAACCCCAAGCTTTGCATGGGATCAGAAAATCTTAATATGTTTGTTGCAAAAATTTCTTGAAAAAGAATTAAAGGATAATAAGACCAAATATTAGTTATTATAATTTCATTATATGCTATATATTTATAATATACTTTTTTGTTTAGCTGTAGTTTCATATGTAACAACTAAAATCCTTCTGACTATACTTCCTTTAGAGGCTTTCACCCTCCACACGGTTGCTCTCACTAATGACGTCACGGTGACCGAATTTTCTAAAGGAAATGAATATCATAACTTTAAATTTTCACTAGAATTATGATTTTCATGAGATTGCTTCTGTCTAGTGTAGAATATTTTTTATAGAATATTATGAAAATGTAAAAAGAGATAAAATTGAGATTTTCGGTTCTTATTGAAGATTCTTAGTTGAACGATATAATTTTATATTAAAATACTTTGTATTGTAATCTTAACGGAAATTTAACAATTTTGAATAAATTTACTTGAACAAGTACTTACGCCGAATTTTCAGTATACATATTTACTTAATTGTAAAGATATTTAAACTTTATTATTTAAATTTTTAGACTTTATTAAAGATATATTCAATACATACACGTTCCATAAACATATTTTTTTCTACCATATAAATATTAGTTTAAAATAGAAAAGTAATTTTGCTCAGAGTGATTTTTTTTGTTAACTCTAAACATAATTTTTAAAACTTATACATAAAAATTAGAAGACTATATAAAAATTAGAACTGGTAAATAAATTTGCCACCCAAACTTAAGACTATCATTGTACTGTAATTATAAAAATTAATGTCAATTTTACACCATACACACATTACATAGAAATTATTGCGTGTTGAAAAGTAATTTCGTGGAAAAGAATTATTAAATGACGAAACATTATTATTTGTTTATTATTTGCTCTTAATGAATTTAGGCCAGTTGAATTGCATATGCATATAAATTTAACCGCTCGAAATAAATTGTTTATTTTTGTTTCAGTTTAAAACCTACCATAAGTTACCGTTGTGGTTCAATGGATATACTATTTTTAGATTGTTAAATATGAAATTATAAACTTGATTTCAGCGTCGTAACATCATATGTTTAATTCAAAAGCAGAATAGTCACATACACAAACTATTACATACCTTTACGATAACTTTAATAAACAAATTGCACTTGAAAATCTTCCAAAGTCCTGCTCAGTAACTTAACGGTACGCATTAAAACACATTCGACAAATCATTGAACTTAACACGTTGTAAGATTACTGAACGTGATTATCCGTAAGTAAATAATTAAACAAGGGACGCGTGTTGCCACCTCGAAACCTTCGCGACGACTAAAGTTACTGAACGCGTTGCATAGCTCGAAAAGCTAAGCCGACATCGTCAACTGTAAAATGTTTGTGAGTACTTATCGAATTCACAAGATTATTATGAAAAAATTTATTATTTTTTTAATAATAAGATCGTTTTTTTGGAGTTTTTTTTCGTTTAAATGAATAATCTGAATTAATCATATTTTTATAACTGCAAGTTTCGTGTGTTATTAATTTGTTATTTTTTTTATATATTTTTTATTTTTATATTATTACGAGTTATTTAACATTTTATGTTTAGTACTAATTTATTTAAATAAAAATAAATATATACGATACTTTATTGTGTTTAAGCGAATACTCCACATGATTTAGTATAAGACTTTACGGATTCTATCGCGTTTAATTTGGTTCCGTGACGATGGATCCCAAAGTGTCTGAAAGATCGGGAAAATTGTAAACCAAATTAACGCGATTAAATAACTTTACGGATATTCCATGAAGTCATGTACTAATACAAAAATGTTTAAAATGTTACTTGAAAATATATTTTACTGTAGCATAATAATCCAGTTATAATTTTTATTTATAAAGAAAAAACGTATTAAAGCTAATAAAAAGTATGAAAAAATTATCAGATTCTCATCAAAAATACAAATACATACGTGCCTGTTTTTTTATTAGTTAGATTATACATAATCGATGAAAAGTTGAGTAAAACTGATTTTTACTCTACCAGTTTTAGGTATTTTAACCTTAATAATTTGCAAACTTAACTAACTTGCAAATACATCATGGAAAAACTAAACATCTATGGCCCAAAAGATAAAAAAAATGCATGATTTATTATAAGTTACTCTAATAGTTTTGAGTACCATGTAAATAAAAAACTAAATACTAATAGGTTTAAAAAATAAACAATAAAAATATAAACTGACCCAAACTATTCTTATTTTTAGGCTACGAAAAAGTGATCAATACACGAAGTTGAATCGCATTTATTCGTTACTATCTACTAAAATGGATAATAAATTCTAATTAACGTATATGAGTACATAAAATTTGTAGATTTTTTTTAAGATTGTAGCTTTAAACTTTTATTGTAACTTGGTGTTTCAAAAACGTTAAACCACATTGTAGCGTTGAATATTTTTTATTTTTGATCATTAATCATTTTATAATAATGGTTGTGACGATTAAATGTTAAAACTAACTGTTTATAAAAATTTTAAATTTTACGTAAAATTATTGTGTAAATGTAATTCTGTGGTCGTTTCTTTAAAAACGTAAATTTTAATAAAATATAACATCACTAGATAGTATGAAGTAAAGTAGCTTTTTCTGTCCCCATTATCTTATGTATGCTTAATTCTTTAAAACTACGCAACGAATTTTGATGCGGTTTTTTTTAATAGATAGAGTGAAATGCTTAAAATTGTTGTTATATATTATCAACATAGCACCGGCTAAGCTTAGGCGGGTCGATAATTGCATATTAAAAGTCAATCGTTTCAAAATTGTTTTATTACCAAGTGTCTAAAAATTATGATAATGGAAAGTGAATAACGTTTTGAAGCTTTAGTTTTAAAGTACATAATGGGGTATTTAATATATCAAGTTTAATTTTCTTTTTAATATTCATTTTATGTACAAAACAGTAAAATACTTTAATATAACTTGATATGTCATATTATTTAGTAGTATAATTGTATGATTAATAGTAGCACATAGTTTTGCAAAGTCTGTCAAAGATCGTACCGCTTTGTACTTGAAACTCAGTTCACAGCTCTGGCGGTGACCGAAGTTTATGTTGCCTCTGAAAGTTATTGCTCTAAGCTTTCCGCAGGCATTTTCATTTGTAAAACGCTCGTTGTTGTTTATCGCAAAGAGGCTTTTTGCGGCGGTATTTATTTAAGATAAAATAGGCTAATGGAGGCTAATGGTAATGTACTGTGTTATTTTTGTTGTATATTACATCTATGATTACGAAAAGTACATTTAATGTTTACTTGACAGCTTATTCTTTCAAGAGAATCATCATCATCAGCCTGTGTTAGCCATGACGTAGGCCTCCTCTAATGCACGCCACCGGTTCCTATCTTCGGCTATTCTCATCCAGCCCAAGGCTACGTTTAGCAAGCGTTGGTCTCCACTCTAGAACTTTCCGACTCCAGGGTCGTCAGGTCTATGTGATTATGTGATCGGCCTACTGCCATGCGGCCGATTGTAGGTAATACTTAAATGAATATTAATTGCAAGTTTGTTAAAACATAACGTCTTGCCAAGGAATTTTACATTTCCAAAGAAACTATATTGTTTTTATAATAATTTACTTGCAAATAAGAAAATTCCAAGCTATATTCTTAAGAAAACTAAGTTTCTTGTACAAATCTCAACGTGCTAATTAGGGAATATACCTACATGAATTAAACAAACACAATCCTAGAGTAACAAATTTGCGAATTTAAAATAAAATAGATTTTAATATCCTTCGCCCTGTGGCTTCTTCTCTTCATATTTTAATATTTTCGTAGTGTCTGGTGTAGGTGTGGTACTTCTACTGAATATATGCATTAAGCTACAGTTAACAATAGTTAACTCACAAAATGTGTCACGTCGTAAAAGAAACTTTATGTGTCAAAGGTTAAATGTATAAATATAAGCAATGGCGTACGAATGCACGTCACACTGCTACATCGAACGCTGAATATTGTATGGGAGTTGAAAATTAAAACGAAGTTCACGCATGCGTTACTTTGAGTAACCTGCTTAACGGTTTTTATTGTTTGCATATTTTGTATTTCTGCTATAATTGAAAGCTTGTATTAAAGTTTCGTGCGGGGTAGCATTAAAATGTTTATTAATTTGCAATGTTTTGTCTCGAAATATGTATGCACTACACACAACACGTACTTGAAATTAAAAATACCATGGCATTAATATTTTATTACTTCCAATATGAGTTACGAGCTCATATCATAACTTGACGTTTAATCGAAGTATGTTTATGTACGAGTATACAAAATCGGCCAAAAACTGCCTCCGTAGCCTAGTGGTAAGGGCGTTTGCTTAAGAAACGTGGAGGTCGTGGGTTTGAATCCTTCGGGGACTCAAGAAATTTTCATCGTTGTTTCCTAGTTGGTTAGGGTATGATCCTTGCGTTGGATGGCCATGTAAAAAGTCGGCCCAACCATCAATCTGATTAGCTGTGGTGGGATACGGTCGAAAAACCCTAATGTAGGAGGTGGCTTTTAGGGGAGGCATAAGTCCACCAGTGGACTAACACAAGCTGATGCTATTGGTACATAAATATGTAAATATTTTATATATGCATGTAAAGCTTATATACTTTATCCTTATATTTTATATTTGCTCCATTGCGCAAATAATTCTTAATTCGTTTGTTAAATTAAATTAATTATTTTAATCGTTTATAATAATTGTAAAAAAATATAAAAATTTAGCCTTGAAGAAAACAAAAAAAGAAAATGAAAATAACACGGAATCAATACCATAATCATATAATTATCTTCTAACATTTTGAAGAATTTATGATAACCATCCAAATATAATAAAACAATTAGTAGTAGTAAAATAAATATTTGTTGCAATCTGTTGATTTTTTGTTTTTGGTATTCTATCATCGACCAATTTTGTTTTAGATCAAATTTAGTAATTGGGACGCAGTTACGCTAATTGCCGGCATCTAATGTTGACACAATCGATTGCACTGGGCTTTAATTGAAAACCGTTGCTGGAGACTGCAAAAGCGATTTACAGAAAAAAACTGCTCTGCAAATATAATATGCCGACGCTACTTATACGTACAGTTAAGTAAAATAGTAAAGTACATATTTACGCCACTTAAAAGTATGAAAAAATGGCAAGAATCTTATCAAAAAGACGCGATTTATATATATATATATATAGATTGTCATTTAAAATTATGGTAATTTAGTTAATTCCCAATTTTACGTATTCTTTTAAAAGAGATAAATTCTTATAAAACAAGATTAACTTTATAAAATTATAGGCTTTTCGGGAAAGTATCACCGAAAAAAAAACAATGTCTCCCGGTTTGTAAGTTTTGTGTGTAGGGTCGAAGGAATATAAGATCTGAGTTTGAAGAAATAAACTAATAAGTGGTAGATAAGGAGGATTTAATTATTTTGAGAACAAATTTGTTGTTAAGGCATTCATAACGATATATTTAGCTAAAGTAGCCGTTTTAAATTTTTTAACTCAGTGCATACAACTAAGGCACTCTCGGTTCAGATAAAGCGTCTTGTTTTGCCCTCATGAAGAAATTGCTTGGAACGCATGTGAATGAATAGATTTGTCACTTGGACCAGACCCCTTGGGCGTCCTTAAAATGGATGCCATAGTCTCATTACGTGAGTTGTCAAAGCGACGTCAAATTATCATAAAGATATTATTAAATAAAGAACTTTAATCCATACACAGACCCTTATACTAGATAAAAGACTAGACTCACGCTTTGCCAGTAAATGTAGGATAATGCCGCTTTATATTTACGCTTGTTGTATTGATGATTGATGCGATATCGTTTAGATACATAAATAGTTTTACTTTATGGCCGACTTCCCAAAGAAGGAGGAACTCAATTTAGAGCGTTTGTTTTGTGTTTTTTATATGTTACTAGAGGGACTAGCGAGAGGAATCCGCTCGCTAGCCCTCTGATTTCGTTCATTTATTTTTATAAAGACGGATATCAGCTTCCCATTGGTTCCATTTTTTTAAAGTGTTTGTGATAAGTAGTTTACAGATATTGAAGAAATAAAAAAAATCACACCAAGAATACTCGTGCGAATATTACAAACGTTGCAAAACCGTACAAGATAGACATTAAGTATGTTATACATATCTATGTATCTATGTTTTATGTATAACTCGGAATAAACATTTGAATGTAAAGATTTAAAAATTACAATAAGGCACACTTAAAGCTTATTTAAGATGTTACTGTTAAATTTCATAAAAGTTATTCCTTTAAAAAAAATGTAATTTTATGTATATAAGACGTGTCACAGACGATATTTTGGAAAAATTAATGCCTTAAAAGTAATCAGAGATTGAAAATACGGTGGCAGAAAACGCGACGCGATTTCGTACGGATAGCACGTTGTTACCTGCTTATATTAAGTCATAGTTATACGCTGCTAGAAGTCGTGAACGCGTAATTTCCCTTGTATTTATTTTAAGGTCGTTTCAAAAATTGGTAGCAATTATTTATTAATCTCCACTCTCACCACACATTACTAAAGTATCAGTTTAAGTCTATTACGTAATTTAACGTAGAAACCAAAATCTAGGTTAGCTTCACATATAAAATTGAGCCGAAAGTTTAGTAAACTTTATTCAATTAAGTGAAAACCTAAGCGAGGCCTGGAATACAGCCAAAAGTTACGTAAGAGACATAAGGATAGACCTGTATTGTTTTATATGTTCTGCTAACTAAGGAAAATTCAATAGTTATTTATTTCTGCATAACGAGTTTAAATCATCTAATATGAGAATTATGTTTATATATGAAATATCGTGAAATACTATTATTACAATCTTACATTGAATTGTAATTGCGTAAAAATATTCATTTATTGGCTCATGCTGCAATTAATCCACAAGATATAGCGTTTTTTTCTATAGATTTATTACAAAAGGAAGACATTTAGACATACCTGTTTAGAAAAGATTTGATTAACTTAGTTTACGCACAAATGAAGTTCTGGAGATCTTATGATCAAATCTTTCTTCTTCTTGAGTGAAAGTCATCTGGGAAAAGAAGAGAAGGTGACATTAGAGTATTATTGAGAGTGGTAAATATGTCAGAATATCTACGTTTTGATGAATAATCAATATATTAAAAGTCAATTTAATTTTATGTAACATAAACGGATTTAAAATATAAATTAGTACCTACTTCTCGGCGTAAAATCATAATTTCTCCTCAGTCCTCACACTCTCAAAGGAATGTTGGCAAAAACATAATATCATTTTAATATATCTAGTTAAATAAGCAACAGCTTCATATTAATGTTTAACTTTAAAACTCTGGGGGTAACTCCATCGCACTATAAATGTCTAATGAACTCAGGGGTCAGGTGTGTGACCTACATCGCTGATGTCAATATTTGGTCGCCGTGAAAACGGTCTGTTATAATTAGTTTATCTAAATAAACACAATATTCTCTTTAGGTGTGAATTTTAAAAAAAAAAATATTGGTAAAAATAGCACCTCAAAATTAATAAATATGAAATGGAAATTCTACATTTTGATAACGTTAAACATTTAAAATAGGTTCAAAATAGAACGCGAAAATAATCTTTTCAAAATAAACTGTAATAACTTGATAATAACTGTCAGAACTTAATATAAGTTTATGACTATGTTCTAAGTAATTTTGCTTCTTTAAATTGCATACGATTAACTCCGTGAGAGCATATATCTATTTTAATACTAACCACCGTAACCATTTAATTTGTAAATATTGTCAAAAACAGCAATAAGGCATATTCAAATCTCATGTAAACTCTCTGTATTAGTTTAAGGTCTTGTAAAATTAAATATGTTTGATAAATCTTCAGTCCGTGTGTTAAACTTCAGATCAGAACATCAGAGTCTTGCAAACAAAAATTGCTATATAACCAGAGTCAAGAGCATATAGCCTACGTTAACACCGACGCCTAAGAAATTTGCAACTTACGACCATCTCTGATTCTAAGTCAAGCCCAATCATTATATTAGATTTGATTGACCACAAATACTTGCAAAAGAACATCAATTTTTATACCAAGGACAATTCGGATAGCAATAGAAATTAAAAAAAAATCCAATTTAAATAGAGAAGATGGTCAGTCTTTGCAACATAAACAGAAGAACACAACAATAGAGCCTCAGCAGCGGTCCGTCCACACGTGTTCGCCGCAAGTCTCAAGCTCGCTTCGCAGAAGTCATCGTCCCGCCGCGAAACCGTCTCGCTGCGCCATCTGCGTTTTATGAGTGCACCTGCGCTCATAGAGTTTTGTCGCACCGCTGACGTAATCGCGGTGGAATTTATTGGCGCTACCCAAGCGGTCGGCTTTGTACGCAGCTGTGTTTTGCAACTCGTTTGCATAACACAATTGTGTTCTAGCCGCTTGTAGCTAAGCGCATAATCTTGTTTCTTAGGGTTATTTAATTCTGTTTCTTGGCCGAACAAGTCGTTTTAACGACTTTACTAGCCCACCGAACGTTTTAATATTCTGTTTCGTGTTTCAGAAGCAAGTCAGATACACCTCCTGCCGTAGCCGGCAGGGCGGTAAGAAATACGCCCGGCGACCGCCGGGCGCACAGATTGCGTCAGACGATGCCGCAGATGTCTCGCCGAAGCTAGACACAACCGACAAGATGGTCGACCGAGAGCTCTCGACCCGCTTCGGTATTGATACCTGGAGCGATTAGGGAGAAAATCGGTCGCAAACTCTACATGAAGCTGACCGACGCCGTGCATCAGATTGTATCTGAAAACCTTCCTCCGAACCTGAAACCCCTCTCCGCATCCACGCCTGGACGTCCTGTCCATTCCCAGCGGATGATAGTGACGACAATTATGTCGACATTAGCATCCGCTCGGAATCGGACATGGAGGTCGAGGCTTCCCAACGCTCTGAGTTCCCAACCAGACGACGGCTTCAAAACCGTCAAGTCAAGAGGAAGCGCAAGTGCGCACCTCATCACCGCACCCTCCCATCCCGTCAAGGCTGCAAAGCCTGACATCCCCACCACCTGCCCTCAGCAGGTTCCCCAACCATCCATCCATCCCGCCGATCCCAGGCGCCCCCCGGCACCTCGCCCCGCCCAGCCGTCCCAGCCTTCCCAGGTACGGCTACCTGTAGGGAAACGTCCACCCCCGATCTACCTCCGCGAGAAGGAGAAATGGGTCGATATTCGATCGGCCCTATCAAATAGATATAAATTTGATGCCTCTGATAGCAATCAGGGGATCAAATTACAACTCGAGACCCCAGACGATTTTAGGAAGGTGACCTCTTTCCTCCGGGAAAAGGAACACCAATATCATACATTCGCGCTCCCGGATGAGCGCGTACTTAGGACAGTGGTCAAAGGGCTGCCTAAGGAGATCCCATGCGCGGAGATAACTTCCGCGATAAAAGAATTAAATATTCCAGTCCTAGGGGTACAACGAATGTACCACCCACGCACCAAACGCCCTTATGGTATGGTGCTAGTCACACTCGAGCGCTCTAAGGAAGGAAAGCGCATCTACGACGTCGAGCAGCTGTGTGGGATTGGCCGTCTCACTTTTGAGCGGCCTCACTCTAACGGTTTGCCAGGGCAGTGTCACAACTGCCAAGTATTTGGTCACGCTGCGCGGAACTGTTTCGCACGCCCCCGTTGCGTTAAATGCCTCGGGGACCACGGTACCGCATCCTGTCCCAGACCCAAGGACAAGAAGTCCTCGCCACCTACGAACCTCCGCGTGCGTTAACTGCCGCGCTCCCGGCCACACGGCCAACTACCTTGGCTACCCTAAAGCGCCAAAATGCAGAGTTCCTGCGATCCCAGGAAGCCTCTTCTAGGCGACCACCATCCCGTCCAATACCACCGCATTCCCACCTCCGTCCTTCTAACGCTTGGCAGTTCCGCCCGCGTGGCAACAGCCAGCGCCGGAGCCGACTCGAGCGCACAGCGGCCCGCCGCCGCCTCAAAGAGCCAGCAAGCTAGCCTAGCAATGGCAGCACTGGCAATAACGCCGCGTCCTTCCTTAAATCGCTAGATTTATTTAATTTAGACGAATTTAATCAGGCAGCAGATGAGTTCGGCCGCCGCCGGCGACGCGATGGTTAGGTTTTCCTTCTTGTTAAATACAAGAATCTAATTACTGCCCTTAAGGCTTAGGTAGCGACACCCTAGCAGTAGCCAGACACCTTACGCTTAGAGTGTAGGACATACACACACTCACGACATCGGCCCCACCGGTGAGGTCGAAAATTACACACCCTTTGCTATATGGACACTGTAGCTTAACACCATATTAGATAGGAGCGTTGCTGGAGTTTCTTGCGCCACTTCTTCTCCCAGCGCCAACGCTTTAAGGAATGGTGAACAATTTAGATAGAGCTCTTCTAGCTATTAAATGATCATTGCAAAGCGTCTGAATCGAGCGAGGCGTCGGCCCACCTGGGCAGCCCTCGATTCAGCATGCTAACGGAACCAAAAGAGTAACAACTCAGCCTAGGCTCCTTCTGGGGCCCTTGGTGAAGTTAAGTCACTTACGGGAGACGCGCCTGTGGCAACGGGCCCCGAACCCGGTTATGTTCTAATAGGTTTCTTCCTCAGAGCACGAGATCCATCATAATAAAAAAAAAAAATCAGTCTTTGCCACCTTCAGGGGATCCAATAATTTTAAAAATATAAATTAAAAGATATAAAAACTACATAACACAGGACAACATAAGAACTTTTTGTCAAACAAATGTTCAAAATTAAGTAAATGGAAAGATATGTCAATTTTAAATAAAAACTGACGGTTATTCCAAAAGCATTGTGATACAGGCATATTATACCAACTTAGTCTGCCCGTGAACATGGATGCTGGAAACAATCAAAAATGTCGGTAAAGTGGATTTGATAGCTTTATACTGTTTAAAGGTGTTCATATATTTTGCCAAATTTTGACTTGTTAACTTAGAAATATCCATTCCAGAAATCTTTAATCATTACGAGCGGAGCGGTATATGGACTACTTGTACTTAAAGTAAGTTTATTTTATTTAAAGTCAAAATACCGGTAATGGTTCTATGATTATCTTCATAATCATATTTTGCAAGACATTCTTAACTGCCTCCGTGCCCTAGTTTAGGGCGTTTGAATTAAAAACTGTTCGCCGTGGGTCCCCAAAGGATTCGATTTTGGGGACTAAACTACTTTTCTAGGTCAAGATCACCTAATTATAAAAGTAAAAGTAAAAAGTCAGTCCACCCTCCAACCTGTATTCGACTAGCGTGGTGGGTTACGGTCCAATAACCCCCTATTGGAAAGGCGTACACTAGGGGAGGCTTATGTCCAACAATGAACTAACACAGGGTGATGATGATGATGTTGTTGTTTTTTAGTTTAATTCTATTTGTATTATTTATTATTTCATTGCGATAACAAATCCTACCAAATTGAGTTTAAATCAAATTGTGAAACAACGATAAAATCTCTTCTTGGAAAACAGCCAAAAGACTATGTCGCTGGCAGTAACATATAAGATTTCTGAAGTGGACATGCGACAAGAATTTATATTAAAGAGAAAATATATTATTAAATAAAATGAGAAATAAAAAGGATTTTATCGCGTTTATTTTACATTTTTAAATTCCCGACGTTGCGAACACTCGAGAAAATACATTTCAAGTAATATGTTAATGGACAAGGGCTGTCTAATATTTCATAAATTTTTCTTAAGTCTGAAATATTATTATAATATCTTTGTATTGGTGAGATAACAATTATATTAGCAGAAATCGGATACCATTTTTTTTTATTTTTAAATAATTATAAACGGAATCTCTTGAATACATTAATAAACTTAGCTATATGAAACGCGTATAAAATGTATATTTTATAAAGTTACGGAGAACTATTCACAACAGTTCTTTATACAAAGTTAAAACAAAATTTATTCAGTAACTTCGTTAACCAATAAACAAATAAAGATAAATAAATAATATGAAGGTAATTTTTTTTGTATGCTTACTGTTGGTGCTCTATATACATATATCGTGTTTAAGAAACAAATCGTCTAAAACACGGAAAATAAATAATATAATTATATGAACAAAATAATTCATAAATCAAATGAGTTTACATGTAATGTTGTTCAACCTACAAAAAGAAAGGCGAAGTCCAATAAAATATTAAACTCTCAGGCAGTGTTTTTCAAAAAAATACAACACGTGGATTATTTTTTGCGATGGGCGGAACGGCAACAGCTCATTTGAATAGACAGTATTTATGTACGATTCCGTGAATACTTTACGGGCTTTTATCCGGGAAAGCAAGAAGGAAAGCAAAAGTATCGACGGAATTCGTATAAGCAATAATATCTTATTTTTAAACATTTGAGGTAATAAAAAATTTGAAAATAACGATTTTGGGTGCATTGTGGATTTTAATATTTTGATGATAAAATAAATGAAGGTATAAGAAAATGAAACAATTAAACTGTACATTAGAAAAAAGAGAAGGTTTTTACGGTAGTAGGAGTTGAATCCGAACTTACTGTTATTGCCAGGACTACTAAACAATACACTAAGTCGAACCTTATTATATATGCCTTTGAACATTTGTACGAGAAAATGGAATTTTACATTTAAAATGTTAAAAGCTACGATAAAATAGAAATATGCTCTTTCTTGAGAATATTCTTTACTTGTATTATTCAGTGCGATATTGCATTGCAATGTTTGCTACATATATTTTTTTATGGCATCGAGGCAGACGAGCATTTGGGCCACTGATGGAAGTGGTCACCGACCCATAGAAATTGCAATACCAGTGGTATCGCCAATGCTGCCTACCGTGACACATAGGATGTTAAGTCCGTTTATCCAGTAAATACGCAGAGCTAGGTGCCTTTCAAACCGGAACACAGCAGTATTTTCCACTTCTACTTCTGCGAATAGGCACCGTGGTGGTACCCCACCCAGACGGTCTCCTGTAAAAATGGGCCTCACCGGTACCATGTTTATATATTTTTTTTTATTTTTACTTTATATTGATACATTCCTACTCATTGACTTCTTAAACACATTAATAATAAAAAAGTACGAGCCACTATCACTATTACTCTTTGAATCCCAAATTTTAATATTGGTGACTAGGACCGTAATTCGAAATTTGTTAAAGTCTTAGAGCATGCAACGAGGTGTTCTAAGTGCTACGTAATATTTACGAAAAATGTAGAATTTAACATTGCCATCATAATGGGTATTTGAACACGTACAAGAACTTTATAAGCAATAATTTTAATAACAAACAAAGAGACTAACTTTAAATTATATTATGTTCAAACTGCATTCGAATAAATACAATAATCTCTACAATAATCTCTATTCAAAAGCAGTCTTCATAAGCCAAAATAGTTAAAGAAGTTCTTCTAATGAGAATGAAAAAAAAAGTAAGAGCTGAGGAGTAAGGGAGTAAACCAGTGATCTTATAGCCAGTGTTCCTTTTAGGGCAATAATTTGTTTACTGTAAATAAAAGAATTTATGAAACTTATTGCTAATTTCTAAAATATCTTACTATAACTTATTTCTTGTCTTTGTTAATATTTATAATAAATTTTTATTCTGTACAAACATACGAAAATAGTTCTCAATTATTGATTGTATATTTGGAAGCGATGCGCGCCCGCGACTTTCCCCCACCGATGGGCATTAAAATAGTCCACTGCGAATTGTACAATGTCACAAAATATAAGAAATTTTCGCAAAAAATTCAGCTGATCAATGACGCAGTTTCCGTAAAGGTTGAGGGCTACCATCGAATCCATTGAAAACAGGAAGCACTACAGAATCTCTGCTTGCTTGTTATCGTTGTATAGATTATCATTATTGGTAGTCTGTGGAAGTAGTTATTGGTACTTAATTTTTTCATTAATTATTAAAACTTACTTCTTAAATAATTTTTAAAAAACAGTATTTCTAAGTAAAAATTTTGAGAACCTTAAATATTTACTGGTTTTTTTATATTAACGTCTTGTATGGAAGAAGATTTATAACGTCCATACAGAATATCTACACCACTTGCATTCTTAATCAAGAATCAAGGAAAAAGTTACTGTTAACTCATATTTAAAGATATCAAATGTTACCAGAAAACCATAACTTGTCAAAATACTTGTGATTTACATTTTAATGGACGAGACCTAAAAAACAAAACGCCGTAACACCCGTATCTCAGAGAAAAAATTTAAAATGTACTTAGTAAATCTTTTTTAAAATCACCAATTAACAGGCGATTTTAAAAAACATTTCGTTTTGTGAATACAGTCTATAAGCTGGATGGTGTTCTATAGTTTACGGAACTAATTTTTCAAAGGGCGGCCAAACCTTATTTTTAGCTCCCCAAAAATAGGTCAGTATATTTTAGGCGTGAGCGTTATTTTACGTCATCAGTTACAATAACTGGTTACGCGATATGAAAAATCATAACCATTTCGTGTCAAAATAAAAGTAGTTATTTTTGTAAACACGTTTTTTGCGAACTCGGCGGTCGTCGTCTCCGTTCGTCAGTTGAGTGAGCGTAAAGCGCTATATTTCTTTCGCATCTTGCCTACCGACGGCCGAGCGAAAGGGATGCGAGATCGAGACTTCCGAGTAAGCGAGAGCCGACTAAATGCGTCCTCGCTGTGGTGACGCATTAGTGTTCATAGGTATGACTAATACACATAGATACCATTTTGAGAGACCTCTGTTGGCAAATAATGTCTTGCAATTCCGGAAACCAGCAGTTATTTTAATCAAAGTACAATAAACCAAAATAAAGATTTTTATTTTAGTTTTCATTAAAAACTCACGGTGTATAAAAGTGAAAGATAGTTATAATAAAATCGTTCAAAGTGTAAACCTAAATATAATAAATAAACAGTAATATTAATCATCGTCATTGTAACAATAATTTATTTAAAAGTACGCCAGTAAATTTTTATTCAAATCACTTAGTTTCGTAGTAAACACCAATCAATCAATAAACATTTTATAATTGTGCCGGTAAAGTATGCAGAAAAGTAAATATATTGATTAACTATTGGACATCTTACCGAAACCGTGATTTTAGTTTCATATGTAACCGTATAGTTAAGAAACGAAAGTAGCCGTATAGTTGAGAAACGAACATAACCGTATAGTTATGTTGTTGTGAACTTATGTATGCATGGTAGCTGGATGAAAGTAGCTAGTTATAAAATAACTAGTTTTAAAACAAGCGACGCCGTCCACGTAACTGGTTCCGTTTCGTTTCTCAAAAGTTTTGTAACGATCCACGTCTAGTAAATTTAAACAAAATACATTTGCTCATTTTTTATTAGTTTAATGGATGCTACTACTCTCATGCTGATAAGGGCTGGCCAAACCTTAAAAGATAGACTTAAACTATGTTGTAATTTTGCTTATTTAAATTGTCTACTATAACATCCGCGAGTGCATATATCTATGTTTTAATAATAACCCACCGTAACCGTTCCGGTCCAATGACCCCTTAATGGGAAAGGCGTACCAGGGGAGGCTTAAGTCCAGCAATGAACTAACACATGCTGATGATGATGATGATGATGACATACTTTAGTTCAAATCTATTTGTCATCATCATCATCATCAGCCTGTGCAGTCACTGTCGACATAGCCCTCCCCTACTACCGATAATAGGGGTTTTTGACCGTATCCCACCACGCTTGTTCAATGTGGGTTGGTGGGTGTGCCGACTTTTACATGCCCATCCGACGCATGGATCATTTCACTTTCAGACAATTGGGTCAGTCAGCCCAAATAGCCTAACACCTAAACAACAATGAAAATTTGTTGAGTCCCCGTAGGATTCGAACCCACGACCTCCGGTTTCTAAAGTATACTCCCATAACACTAGACTGCGGAGGCAGTCTAATCTATTTGTATCATTTATTATTTCATTGCGATAACAAATCCTACCAAATTTAGTTTAAATCAAATTGTGAGACAACGATAACATTTCTTCTTGGAAAACAGCCAAAATATGTCGCTGGCAGTAATATATGAGATTTCTAAAGTGGACATGCGACAAGAATTTATATTAAAGAGAAAATATATTTTAAGTAAGTAATATATTAAAGGACAAGGGCTGTCTAACATTCCATAATGTTTTTTAAATCTGAAATGTTATTATAATATCTTTGTATTGGTGATATAACAATTAAATTAGTACAAACAGGATACTAAAAACTATTAAAAAATAAATGGAATCTCGTGAAGACTTTAATCAACTCGGCTATATGAAACGCACATAAAATATATTTTTTTAAGTAGCTTAGAACTATTTACAACTGTTCTTTATACAAAGTTAAAAGAAAATTTTCACAATAACTTTGTTAACCAATACACTGGTCAGATACAAGAATAATATGGAGGTATAGGCACATTCTGAGACACATTTTTTCATCAATTTTCTACAGATGTCTTAGATATTAAACTTATTTGTATGCTTACTATTGGTGAGTTATTTATATCGTGTTTAAAAAAAAAAATTGTTTAAAACACAAAAAATAAATAATATAATTATCTCAACGAAATACTTTATACACCAAATGAGTTTATAGATAATTTTGTTCATCCCACATAAAGAAACGAGTCCAATAAAATTTTAAACTCTCAGGCAATGTTTTTTTTAAAAATTACACCACACAAGCGTTTCATCTTTTGCCAATGGGCGGATTAGCAACAGCTCATTTGAATAGACAATATTCTCGTATTTATGTACGATTCCGTGAATACTTTATGAGCTTTTATCCGGGAAAGCAAGAAGGAAAATAAAAGTATCGGCGGAATTCGTATTAGCAATAATATCCTATTATTAAATATTTGAGGTAAGAAAAATATGTGAAAATAATAATTTTGGGTGCATTGTGAATTTCAAGTTTTTCATGATAAAATGCCACCGAGCCACTATCACTATTATTGACTGAATAACAAATTTTAAAATTAGTGACCAGAACAGTAGTTCGAAATTTGCTAAAAGCTAAAAGTATAAGAGCTTGCATCGAGGTGTTCTGAAAGCTAGAGAATATTTACGAAAAATGTAGAATTTGACATTACCATCATAATTAGTATTTTAAAGCGTACAAACTTTATTAGAAATAATTTTAGCAAAAAAAGGGACTAACTTTAAATAATATTATGTTCAAACTGCGTGTGCATACATAATCTCTATTCAAAGAAGTCTACATTAACCAAATTAGTTATGAAGAAGTTCTTCTAATGAGAATGAAAAAATCAATATAAGGAAGCAAAAATGAGAAACTCCTGTTAATAGTAACACGCTGACGAGTAAGGGAGTAAACCA
Source organism: Lamproptera curius (assembly GCA_029286875.1). Lineage (NCBI taxonomy): Eukaryota > Metazoa > Arthropoda > Insecta > Lepidoptera > Papilionidae > Lamproptera > Lamproptera curius. The sequence continues at coordinate 231,575 of JAGSMT010000594.1, forward strand.
GAGATCTGATAGCCCGGTAGTTCCTAGGTCCTATGTACATAACAAAATAGTCCACTGCGAATTATACAAGGTCACCTAAATATGAGACATTTTGTCGAAAACTTGAGCTGATCAATGGCGCAGTTTCTGTAAAGGTTGAGGGCCACCATCGAATCCATTGAAAACAGAGAAACACTACAGAATCTATGCTTACTTATTATGGTTGTATAGATTAACACTATTGGTTATCTGTGGAAGTAGTCATTGGTCTTATTTAACCATTTTTTTAACAATATTATAAGTAAAAACTATGAGAAGCTTAAAACTGCCTTATTTACTGATTTTTTTATATTAACGTCTCGTGCGGGTAAATTTTTTTAACGTCCATCATAGAATATCTACAGCACTTGCATTCTCAATCAAGGGTCAAAGTTACTGTTAACTTATATTTAAGATATATAGATTACTTTATATTAAAGACAAATTACTTGTGATTTATACTTAAATGGACGAGACCTAAAAAACATAACATCAAAATATACTTAGTAAGTTTATAGGTGATTTTAAAAAAGATTTATTTTTGTGAATACGTTCTGTAAGCTGAATGGTATTCTATAGTCCACGGAACTAATATTGCAAAGGGCGGCCAAACCTTATTTTTAGCTCGCCAAAAGTAGGTCAGTACATTTAAACAGAAATTCATTCGCCCATTTTTTATTAGCTTAATGGATGTAACTGCTCTCATGCTGATATGATGAAGTTATTTTGCAGTACACGTTTTTTTAAGGTTATAAATTTTTTTTATGAAATGTTTCATTTCTTTCTTTCAAAAAATTAACTGATGTATGTTTTTAAATACCTTGAAGATTTAGTTACATTTATTTCAGATTTGCATACAGATATTAAGTTTTAAATAGTGACGAACTATATACCTCTTTGAAAACAATAAATTGATTTAGGAACTGGTTATAAGAATTTAAAATGACTAAGTTATTTTCTAATAGTGAATTCATTGAGTAATTACAGCTGCGGTGCATTTTGCTAGGGTCCCAGTTATAATTTAAAGTTGGCTGGTTTGGAAGGCACCGTGACGAGAGTCGATCATACACTAGTTCATGTATTATTAGTAGGTACCTATTAACGCATTACTTAATATCCACTGCCCAAGGGCGGTGGTGGCAAAAAACCACCGTTGTACCGTTGCAGATGCTAACGTGAATAATAAGCTTAAAAAAACTCGATTTAACATAAAATAAATGAATTTTCATTTGCAAGCACAATACAGATGCAACTACTTTCGAAATTTAGCGAATTTCCATAGCGCGAATGTATTAAACGGCAACGTTGCATCAAATAGGAAATTGTACGATTGCTCTGAAATACAACTCGGGCGTTCGGAAATAAGTGCATTATGATGCTGGCGCGGAAAGTGTATTTATGTAACTTTGTACTAAGCTGAGAAATACGTTTAATGATCAAGTCGAATAGTTGAACAATTCTGATGTAATGGCTAAGAGATATTTTCGTAATACTAAAGAATATGATCAAAAATATTGACACCTTTTGATTATTTAAAGTTAGCTTGTATCACAATTAAATGGTCTTCGTAATTCTTTTACTCATTTTAATATACTATTTGAACCAGCTGTATCAACGTGCGTTATTAAATACAATTATTTTAACAGACATTATCGCGTTTACAAATGGGTATATTAAATTATTGTTAACTTTTCACGGAAAAGTGTGTGAATGCATCAAAGTTAATATCATTCAATAAATATATTAATTACACATAGTATTGCGTACGTACATTACATTGAGAACGATGATGCAACGAAATAAATACATTATTGTTTGTTTTTCTCATAGGTTAGAAAAATAAAAAAAACAAAAATTAGTTACTTTTATTTCAAAACAAAACTTCTTAATTCTACCACTTACCACCATAATAAATTTCTGCACTTTCGGAACTTTCGCCTTTTTCTGTCACAAAATCGCGGTTAAAAGAGTATTTCTTTTTAAAAGCTCTTTTAGTCTCCTAATATTGTCAAATTTACAACCGGCGCGAAAATTTTACTGATTAAAGAAGTACTAGCTTTTTATGAAGTCTTCAGCCACAATTTTTTGAAGTTATACTTCTTTAGGCGCGTTATGAAAAAATTATAAGAGTGAAATTTTACGATTTGTCACACAAAATTAACAGTTTATAATGAAAACGGTGAACATCTAATAAGGTCCATATTACATAGTGATAAGATTGATTTTTGTGTAGTGATAATGGAGTTGTCGTTTTTTATTTGCGATAGTTGTTGCATAATGTGCTCTATGAGTTAGGATTAAGGTTCGTTTTGGTATATATTTATATTTTAATATAATAATATATTTTATATTATTTAAATTTATATTAAATATATATATTAAATATATTATATAAATATATTAATATTTTAATGATAGTTTATTCAACTTGATATAATGGTAATATTTTTATTCATTTAATATATCAACATTGTGATTTATCTATGTAATACGTTTTAGATAAGCGCCATCTACTCACACATAATCAAAGCTTCTGATTTATAGTACCCGCTGTACCATAATGCCAACATCTCTTAGAATTCTACATTTGTAAGCAACAGATGGCGCTGAACTACCAGATTATATGATATATCAAAGTACGTCTTGTGAATCCATAAATTCTTAATCAGAATTATTTATGATTAGTTCTTGTAAATCTATCATCTTAATTGTCTTAATTATTTTGATTGATATTACTTACTATTTATGAATATTAGTGAAAAAATTGTGCTTATACTTTTTCAAGTGCTCCAATATATTGAGTTTAACTATCCGTATGTATTTATTTGATATAAATTAAAATACTTTTATTTATATAATTAACACTAAATATTATTAAATTATTAATGTTAAATACTTATTATAGGTTATTTAATATTCAGAAAATAAAGAAATAAATTTAATAAAACATTTAAAAAAGTTTGTGATAAAATTAAAATTGAACATCAAATTATAATATTAATTTTTAATATTTGCTATTAAATTGAATAAATAATAAATATTTATAAAAATAACTAAATAAATTTAATGAAAACTTTTTGATAAAAATGATAACTGAAGTTCCGATTCAGACATTACGGGAAGATACTATGGAAGTGGACATCATTTAACAATACAATTCGAATATTAAGACAATTTAATAAATAATAAATATTTATTTATTTAATTTTACAAATTTAAACTGAACTTTGTTGATTATCCTTTTCCAATCCTTCTATTATTTTATTGTAATTATTTATTTGCATGCAATTAAAAACTATTTTTTAATGATGCCAAAGAAGTATAACTTCTCACGCGCGTACATAAGTACACGCACCCATTTTTAAATATCACGTTAATATGATATAAACATTTCTTATAAACATACCAGTTGCCACGGGCCTTGCAAGTGAATCCATCAAACTCAGTAATAGATGAAGATCATACAGACACAGGAACACATAAGTATATGACAGTCCGTGAAGGCAGTCCTTGCAAGTGCGTTAAATGAAAATTCTTTAACGTACATATACTTAACTAACAATCCGTCCACGGCTCTACCCGTGTTATTATTAAATTTTTCTGAGGAACTTTTACGTCATTAACCCACTTTAGCCTATGTATCTAAAGTTTATGTAGCTTTCTACTGGTGCACATTTTTAAGTTTATTCATTACAAACATATGCACAATAATCTGTGCTTTTTTTCATATTAGTATTGACACAGATTATATAAGAACCGTTGTTCAATCTGAAGTGATGTTTGTAATATTAAAATATTATAAATGAATTCAAGCGAACTATAACATTTCAAAGTCTGTTCTTGGAAAATAGCCACTGTAATGTTCTTGGAATAAAAATATGTAAAGTCTTAATTGGACACACGGTTAGGCTAAATAAAAATAGTTCTATAGTCCATCTGTATGTAATAATTTTTAAGGAACTAAATAAAACTACTCGTTGTAAAAAGTAACATGTATTGTGCAGACGTGGACCAGCTAAATAAAATAAATTTAAATGTATATTTCGAAATAACTGAACAGTTTTAAAGTTTTTACTTATGTAAGAGCTCGTTTTTTAATATTTATGTATAAAAAAACCAAAGACGGCCTATCGCATTATTAAAACAAATGGGGGTGATATAATTATTAAGTCATAGTTTACATTTGATATATGGTTATGCAACATAATATGCGTCTAAAAGCTCTAATGACGTGGGCATTGCGCTCAGTGTTAGATTTATTACGCAATTAACTGCAACAAACTCACTATCATGCGTAAGTATAATCTCTGCATTTAATTTTATATAGCATTGGAACACAACTAATGACATTATTAGAAATCTTTGTCAGTAGATAGTCTAACCAAATAGAGATTTATGTAAGTAAGAAAGTTCAATAGTACTTGTCTTTCAATATAAATCTCTCTTTTAAGTTTACAAAAAGAATATATAATGTATGTATTGATTAATCTTTGCTGTAAAGTTTAGTAAGTTGGTTAAGAAGGATTTTGTAAGATACCAAGAAAAAAAAAAATTTTGTTTTCGAAGATAGTAAGAACTCGTTTTAGTGCTTCTTCGTTTTAGTGCTTCAGTTGTTTTCTAGTACTGAAATACAGAATATTCAAAATTCGTGTGACATTTTACTCAATCAGACATATAGTGTACCAGTCTGTACGCGGTACCAAGTCAAACGTCTTCACGGTATTGGAAGTTTCAGGAGCTCTGAAAGTTATTGCTTTCCGCAGGCATTCTCCTCTGTAATTGTTGTAGCAGTATGGAAAGCTGTGTGTAAGTTACACATTAGTGGTCATTATATTATTATTATATAATTGGCAGCTGAATAATGTTTATTGGAGTATTTAAGTGAGCTTTATGATCTTTTTGTGATCAGATTTCAGCTTAATATCGAATTAAATTAGTTTATTATTCTTGGATTTTCGTTGTTAATGGCATATCAATTATTAATTTTTTATTTCATGTAAATATCCATGACGTTTACAGTTCAAAATATAAAAAGGGTTTCATGATCCAGTTTAAAGTAAAAAACATATTAAATGAATCCAGCTATCCAAACTTATAAGTTGGCTTTGACTAAGTTGATCATTGAAAAAAGATGCACCGTTTGGATTTTACTTTTAGTTTAATAATTATTATGAAATGTTGATCCGTGATCTAAACATTAATTTTTATATAGCATAAATAATTAAAATAATATGAATGAAAGCAGTAGCCGGTAAAAGTAGGCAATGAGTAGCGAGAGATTGGCCATGTTCGCGTTCATTAAAAAAGGCACTATTATGAATGAAAATAAAACGATATTATTCGAGATAAACGATACAATGTTAATATTTTTAACGTCAATAAATGACGTTATAAAGTAGTTTTTACTACACTTAGCGTGGTTTACGGTCTTATTTTTTAATTTAATTGAGTAAGGCATAAAAGCGCCTACATTATTAATTTTAATAGTTATTGTTTGAAGCTCTTATTAAACATTCTTTTTTTTTAATTATTGCTTTACAAACTGGGTATTTTTTTTAAATAAAATATAACAACAACAATTTACATTTTTGTTGCTAGTGTTTTATAAATGTGTTATTTGAAGAAAAAAACAAGCGTTCCTTATTTGAAATAAAAAATATGAATATCTTTATATTTATAATTTGTCAGTTATATTTGAAATTTAATATAAAACGCTTTCTATCAAAATACTAGCTCAATTTAAAATCCTATAACAAAGTTCATTCTACTACTATAAATGTTAAATGAACCAAGGGGTCAGGTGTGCGACCTACATTGACAGTGTCAATATTTGGTCACCGTGGAAACGGTTCGTTGTATCGAAATCTGTCGAATGAATTACAAAATCTTGCATAGCAAATGTTTGTCTACCATTTACCTACATTAAAGGAAATTAGATTGTAAGGGTCTTTCCGTATTTATGCTGTACAAAGATTAAGTATAATGTTAGTTATTTCTTACTAGATTTCACTCTAGCTATTAACTAAAAAATATTTTCGTCTATGGGGTTCAAAGATAAGTTTAGCAAATCAACTTTAATACTGTTACTCCTTTCTTGCAATACCAATTTACACAACAAATTTTGAAAATACATTGGTTTAATATTAAGAAGTCAAATTATTACAAGTTTTGCATCTCTGGTAAAACTGAGCGTCCCCCGTTTTGTCACATTACTTAACGTTAAAGTTTTGATCGACGAGCGACTTACAATTTGACAGGTTTTTGGCACCGTTTTCTTATTGCGAAGAGCTTTATCAATGTCAAAATAAATCCAACCCATATAATTTTAGACCACATATTTTTCGAATGCCCTCAATTCCATATTCAACGCCTTTGTTTGTCATCTAATCTCTTAAACTATCATAGAAGACCTGAAAATATCCCGCGCTGTATTTAAGACTTGCTATGAATCGCAGATATGCATGATATCATCTATAATTTATTTTAATACGGTTCATAACATTTAAGATGACTGTACTCCCGGACTTACCTTAAATGGATATGTACAATCACCTGAAATACAAATAATTTTGTTTGGATACTACTATTATTGCTATGGATTTGACTTCGACCATTTTTGACCAATTAACATCAAAAGTGCTTAGGCCTTATGATCAAGAATAATAAGACAGACATGGCTTCGGCCTTAACATCAATAACTATGAAGACTGGCTTCGGCCTTTAAATCTATAAAAAAATTCCAAATATTACCAAGAACAAGACCTGGCTGTATGGACTAAAGTCCTTTGCCTTTCCCATTAGGGATAAATTCAAAACAACAACAACAACCAACCCATATAAGACGTAAGGACAATTTTGAATTTGATGTATTTAAGCATAATGTTGACAAAAATAAATAAAACGTACATAGATACACGATCGATAGACACATAAGATATTGAAACAAATAAGCATTAAATCAAGTGATGCCGTTAATTGATCTATTGAAAATAAATTTAATAATATATTTTTTTATTAAGAATATCATAGATGTAATAAATATAATAAATCCAAGTAAAGTTTGAGTTCGGAAGATCACGTCTCAGAATAGACTCCCGATGTCATTAAAGAAAACGATCACTTCTTTGTGGTGCAAAGTTGTTTCAATACGCCAAATAATCGAAAATTATATGATTTTTACTATATAGCAACTATTATGATATTTTGTTGGCTTTTTTTATGTATAAACAAGTGATAACAAAAGTATAAAAAATTTAAAAGCAATGCGGTACAGGTTTGTAGGTTTTATAAATAATCAGTAAAAATTAAATAGTCAGATGGTTATATTGTATACCGATACTTTTAATCTGATGATCTAGATTTATTATATTATATGAACTTTATGATAAACATATTTGTATACAACTGAAATTTTACAACAAAAAATATGATCGACTTAAGATAGTACAGAATTATTTACAATATACAAGCGGGTAACTAAGTGAAATTGCCCGTGATTTCTGCCCCCCCGCATTTTAAGTCTCTCATATTTTTTTAAATATTGATTAAATCAAAATGTCGCAGAACGAAGAATTTAATTGAATGTATTAAATTTTATGTGGACTTACGCTATATTACTTTAAATGAGCTTTAAACAAAGCTTATTGCAATTTAAAAAAAATTAAAATGGTCATTTTGCGTTTTGTTTAAAAATAGATATATTCGCTAACAGACTTTATTATAGACCAGTTTAAGAAGTACAATTACGTGGAATATTCTTTGTGTCTATCAATTACGGTTTTGTCAGCGTTTATAATTTAATTGCACGCGGTTGTGATTTTTGGTGACGTAACATTTTTATATCTCGAATATCTATTAAACTACATAATACAAAATAATTAGATAAACGCGATCAATAGAAAGATAATATCTATCATTTAAAAAGAAAAACGAACACTAGGAGCGGAGCAACGAGGCAACATATTTAAAAAAAATCCGGGATTGATTACCTTCTTCTTTTAGGAAGTCAGTCAAAAATACAAATAGGCAATGTCTTAAGTATTGAAAATATTTCTAGTCTACATTGACGTATATTCTTATTTAAGTTATTTATAAACAAAGAAAACCATTCATTTTTTAATGTTTCTTATTCATATTTCTGCATATAAAAAGATGTCATCAAAGCATAAAGCTTCAACGACCCAGTTGAAGACGTCTGAAGCTACTTCAGTTAGTCCTCGCATTAATGTCGAGTACTTTATTTCATTCCGAATCAAGAAAGTTATATAATTGATGCAAAATTAAACATAATCTCATTGTCATATACTTCTATAGAGACAATAATATAAATTTGCTAGTATTTAAATATTTTTTACATATTTTGATTTTTATAAGAAGAGTATTTCATTTTTAGATTGCGTACAATAAAAATAAAAATGACGAACATAAAATCATTTTTAAGGCTAAATTGTACCAACTTTTTATCTTATAAACATTATAAATAGTTATTTATGTTGAAGTATATTAAATTTGTACTTGTATTAAATAATATTTTATTTTTTGCTAAATGTAATACTCAAGCAAGATTTATAGAGCGATAAATTGCAATTCCTTCATTAATAAGGATATTAATAATTATTCCTAAAAAGTATATTAAGCAATTTTTTTATTTTATTGTAAGTTATTTATATTGTTTACGCGAATATTATACATTATTAAATAAAATGACTTTACGGATTTTACGGTTGTAACCACGGCCGCTGGAAAGTGTTCGAAACGTTGGGAGCTTAAAAATGTAAAATAAACGCGATAAAATCCGTAAAGTCATTTTATTTAATAATTATTGTAAGTTTTAAAATAAAACAATCATTTACATAACCACCTTAGCCATAGAAGCTTAAATGACCTTTGTTCATTATAAATTGTTTTACGCTTCAAACATTTAAACAAATTTGTAACCGCATAGACATTATTGTTATAAATGTTGGCTCATAGTAATTATACCAAGAACTTTCTACCAAGAGAACAGATAGAATACATATAGGTGAGTTTCTTGTATTATGAAGAGAAATTTTCGATTATTCCTGGCTAGCTAGCTAACAATGGACGATACATTGTTAGGTAAGGCATTCGATTTTCTAATTGGGGGAGGAGTAGGGGCCGTTAGTTTTTCTAATATGTGATCGCAGTAGACTATGCGGCTATTAATTAACTAGTTATTAATGAATATCATAAAATATACGAGACCGGTTTAAATATTCATTTTATCTTACATAAAAGTGTTTAGCACTTTAATGTAAGATAAACGTAAAAGTAATAAATGTAATCAAATTCAAAGAAAAGAAATATATTTTTGGTGACACATCAAAATACGTACTTACGTAAAGGACAAAATACAGTGACGTATTGTAAAATGATCTTGTTCTTAATCGTGGAAAAAAATAATTAAAGCTTTTACTTTTATTTTTTAATTTTTATAATGTTCAAGAGTTCATTACATTTTATTATTTACCTGAAATAAACTGTCAGCGGCTATAAAAAACTTATTATTAACTTGAGGTCTTCGGAAAAAAGTTTGAAACCATCTGATCCAATCTGATCGCTTCACTGAGTATCTGCAAACTAACAGAGTTTTTACCAATGCTTTTGCTGAACATTTTGTAGAATCCTACTAATTTTAAAAACCAGTACGTGCGAAAAATATTTTTGATGTAGGTAATGAATAACTTTAATGTTACGGTTTTTGTGGTTAGTCCAACTTTTCACTTGTATCGCCATGCACAAAATTTCCATAGAAATGCGAGTTAACGTTGCTATATTTTTACAAAAAAACTATGAACAGGGTGTAAACTTATGACGAATTGTTAAAGATGCTAAAAAATTACAAAGAACGTTTTGAGGCATGGAATTAAATTTTCAAAGGATATTTTGTAGTTAATAAACTTAATTTTCTCGCCTTTTCTCACTATTCATACATTTGAATTTCATTACAAATAATTAAACACGCTGTTTGTTCGCAAATATCAGTGGAATAATTAACTTGTCAAACCTAATATAACAAAACAAACTTCTTCCAGTGCTACACAAATAATAGAAACAGCCCTTCTCTGCTCAGAATAATATTGTACGGGCAATCCAATCGATGCAATGCGAGGGTTCGAATATAAAATCGGTGACGCGGGTTCCCTAACAATACCGGTGAACAACAATACTACCTATTGTATACACAATACATGTGGTACAAATACGCAAGAACTATACGCCTATGCGAATCTAGAATATTAAGAAATTTCCCAGATGTTTTTAGTACCTACTTTTATAAAAACATTATTAATGTGGATAAACTTATGCATGTTGTTTTATTTGAGTTGTTAGAAAAGCAATGAACTTGTACTCTTTTATTGGGTAATTAATTAAAACGTAATGTAAAAGGACAAATAATAAATCCTTTCTTGATGTAAAAACTCATTCCCATAATTTTAGGTAATAACAAAGTTCTCTTTTATTAAGACTAGTAGTGTAAGATTTTTACAAAAACATTTGCAAAAAGAGGCAAGTGATATTCGCATGCTGATTTCATAGAATAATTAACAGGACATCAACAGCGTAATCAAACTTTTAAAGTTTTTCTGATTAAAGTTCTTTAGTACAAAATCTTGTCGTAAATTGGATGATCTTCATAGACACAATTATTATCTAGAAATAAATAAGTAGAAGAGACCACCAACTCAAACACCTTGAAATGTTGGGCATGTCCTTGTTCCAGCACGATAATGGGCTCTTTTTTGTCATAATTGAATATCCAGACGGTCAATGCGAATGGAGCTCTGATATCGGGGCCCTTTTATAATAATCAAACAAAGTGAAAAGTAAGACTTAAGTGCATTTAATTCACGTGTATTCCTTAGAAATATTTCTATAAATGTAATATTCCTAAAGGTTACGAAAATTGAGACGAAAAAGGACATATTTTATAATATTATTATACGGTGTCTTAGATTTGCTAACTAATGGTTTTGTATTCTGAAGTTGTGTCGTTTTTCAAGTTGTCTAGATTATCCCTAATTAGTCTTTAGATATATTTTTTTTAAGAAAATATTAAATTATATATATTTATATATATTTTTTATTTCAAACAAACATTTTGAGACTTAGTCATTCATACAATTTGAAAAGTTTTTATAAAACTAATGACAAAAGCGTCGCAGCTTAAACTTGGCAGCGGATTTTTATTTAAAACTGAGAAAGAGCAATTCCAGCTTTGTCAGAATCACTAATATTAGGTAATCCGAATTCGTATTAATCAAGTTGAGATACAGCCTGATCAGTGTATTGTTCCGTGCATATTCATTGGAACTAAAAGCGTACTGCACCATCGCTGCGGCGTTCGTTAACATCCAAATTGAATTTGCGTAATGGGCTTGATGATTTGACGTCGAATTCTATTTTTAGCTTTAAAAGTATTGTGTTCTAGTTTATGCGAATTTTTAACTGTTTAATAATTTAACTTTTTAAAGCTTAAACAAACTAAAAACGAATTATGTGAAAAACCTCGAAGGACTCGATGAGTATTTGTAAGCAAATTTGTAATAAATTAATTTTAGAACTCGTTTACAAAGTTGTAATTTTTATGAATTACTAACTAACTATAGGTCTAATACAATTGTGGACTAGCATCCATTGGCACCAATTTGGGTATTCCGTTAAATGATGTTAGAATTCACTAATTAATCCTCAACGATTATACAAGAAATTGGCTGAATTGATGACATTTTCAGAGATTGAATAACGACTGAATATTTTAATATAACTGTGTATCATATTGTAGTGAGAACAAAATACTAATAATTATTATTATAACGTACCAAAAATCAAAAATTAGCTTTAAATTGATAATTTTTTATTACTGAACTGCTTTATTTTTTAATATATTTATAGTTTTTAAAACAACCTTTTATAAGATGTATTTAAATATTTAATTGCATTAATAATTTATTTCTTATCGATATTTTTAAGTATGTAAATTTAATGTCAAATTTATACATGCGAACGCAAAGGTGATGATATTCTTTTATTTTTTTCATATATCACAACATTTTTAAATATTCGCAGATATATTATGATGATACTTATCCCTTGTTATTAACTTAGGGCGGTACAAAATATAAAATATTTTGATAATAAATCTCACTACAAGATAAACACACAAAACAAAATTTACTCTCTTTCTCAGTTTATTGCATTTGATAGATAATTCATCAACTAAGCGATTACGGTATTTATTGTTTACTTTAAAAGAACGTCGTTAATTATACAAGTAAGAAGCTTAATCTACTGCAACTTTTTAATATATAAAAGGAATTTCTTCTCATTCTTACTCAGCGGTGTTAATTTTCTTTCGAATATATGACAGTTTAATATCACTTCAACCGCTTGCTTAGCCAAGGGTTACAAAAAATAAATAAAAAACACCCACAGTTGTCAAATTCAAACAAACTTAATATCCATACTAAAATTTACTTACTTCTATCGAGCGAAAGAATAAAACTTAATTAAAAATAATAAACTAAACTTTTATGACTATTTTAGTTGAAATTGTTACTGCTCACAACTTGAGTCTTTAAGTAATAGTTGATATCGAAAACCAGAAAATCAATAAAATCAATGTTAGTATTAAATTTACCTTATTAACGTTAGAAAATTTCTATTTTTACGATAGGGTAGTCATTTATACTCTTCAGTGCGACTAATTTCAAGGGGCACTAAATTTCTGTAAAAAGCATATTAGAGCGCCGTCTTTTTTTGTTTCTGAATTTTTATTAAGGGTAGCTAACGTTATCATCTTAAGGTTTAAACAGATTTCTTCCATTTGATAAAGTAGAAGAAATTTTTAAGGCATTTGTATAAATGACGAGAAGTTCGATTATTAGCTTACACGTATTATATTGCGCATATTTCGTCACTAGAAAACATACTTAAATATCTGTACAAGTTTTATTAAAAAAATGAATTCAATGCCTAAAAAATGAAAGTTTATTAACTATTAAGCTTAAATTAATCACATGCTAGTACAATATAAATAATGACTATTTTCCAACAATCTTGATAATTTTATACGAAAAGCATTTCTACGATGTTTTAATGTTTTGCTCTAACCATCTAAAATTGAACTCAATTCATAACATATTGTGTCTAAATTGTTTCAGTACCATTAAGTTTTCGAATTTCTACTGCATACCATTTACACAGTTACTTTGACTCAAAATCATAAAAATCATTGTCATCAATCTTTAGAAGATTATAATGTAGAATTACAAAGCACTGAAAGTTTTGTAATCAAAATAAATGCTATTGACGATGAACAGCTATTACAGTACATTTGTAACTATCTGAAAACCTCAAATCCATATAATAATTACTAAGTAAAATATTATCGAACATGATATGTGGAAAGATACTTGTAAAATTTTTAGCCATCAACTAGGTAAATTGAAAATTAATAGCTCATAATAACAAATTGGAATCGATCGATTAATGTTCAAATACCATTTTTAAGCAACTGACCTTTGGTCAAATATACATATAATAACAAAGCAAATATTTGAATATTGGCTTAGAATAATGTTGCAGCTTAAAGGTATCTTAATTTCATTCTTTTAGTACTCTCCAATCATGGTCAAGTCAAACTCAGTGTCGTTTTTAACAACATTAATGAATAATGTACATTATTATGTTATTCGTTTTCTGGGTGATAAAACATGTTTTATAGTAATAATGTGGTCTTATAAAGATAATAATGAAGTCAAACTTTATCGAATATTGTGTTAAAATCAGTAGCAGTTTTAGAGTGTTTTAAATGTAGGAAAATATATGAATTGTTAGATAAAGTACCTTTCATGAATTAATTATCGATATCTTGGCACGTCTTCTTGAATTCAGACCAACCTACCTCACGTTTAAAATAAAAGCATGCTTATGACAGTGATGCTAAGTGAAACTATACGCTATTTGTCGATGGCACAACAATTATTTTGAGATTGTTAGCTAGGTTAATATTCGTCATGAGCTAGTACGAAATAAATAAACATACAGTGTCTGTTCAACAATACGTGATAGCCAATATTACATTGTGTATTCTGCGGTTCAAAGCAACGATGCTTGTCTAAAGGTTCTGGTTGCCCTTGTCAATCTGTGGTTCTATTTTGCTGGTACTTTATTATACCAATTTATGTGAAAATTCTCCTACCCAATCCTCATGAGTGCCAAGCGGTTATCGTGCTACATAAAATTAAACGTTTTCCTACATAGCGCCTTATAGTGGAGTACAGAATATTTTTCTTCCTTGAAAGAAAGCTTTAATGCGGCAAGCTACCATACAGCCTTACGAACTGCTGCTACTGGTGCGTAACTAACGCGCCTTCGTCTCAGCCCTAAAACGTAACAAACTCCGAGTGTTGTCGGACAGGCATTTAATTAACCCGCAGGAATTTAGGAATTAAATCGTGCCATCATGTTCCAACATAAGTTGACATCGTTCCAGGATTGTCTTCACCCAATTGAGCATCTTATTGACAGAAGTTACAGCCGGAGTTTTCTTTTATACCTTGGTTGCAGTTGTGTCGAGCCACGTTATTATAAATCGTAAATTCTATTTGAGTCGTTGCTGAGATAATAAGTATGAAATTAGGTGAATAACTTAAGTTACTCTTTTTAAATTATCATTCAAATGGTACAAAGTCGTTCTTACTATAAGACAATATAATAAAGTCTTCATAACAGTACGTTAAGGAAAAATTAACAGTTGATTAATTCGTTCAACCATTGAATTTTAGAAAAATTTAAAATTTCATAGTATAAAAATATTCTTTATATAATCATAACGACTTTGTTAATTGACTTATAGTAATTATCGATATTTCTTAACTATCGTCCTATTTTACTATTTGAAACTAAATATGACGCGTTTAATTGTGTTGTTAGTTAATGAAATTATTAAAAAAAATTAAAAATGAACTATATTAGGATAAGACCATTGTCATGTTATTTCCTATAGTTTTCATTTACAAGAGTTATCTCTAGTGTCAGGTTAATGTGGCTATAATCAACTATTTTATTCTGCAATGCCGTGTTAATATATGAAAATATTTTGTTATGATGAATTTTAAATTATAAATTATTATCACTGTTAAGATATAACATATAATATTAAATTAATAGTTTACATATTTGCACATACTGTCGTATAAATATAACTTACATGATTAGGCGTTCTAAAATATATTTTATCAAATATTTGATCATTAATGTAATTTTAATGCATCGTTTATTTACCTTATATAAAAGGTTCTGGTTAGCTTTTTATTGTTTTATGTACTTTATAGAAGAATATGTTATCATCAAACTTTATATAGCTACTCAATTCCTAACAAATTAATAGACTGTGTTTGCAGTGGAAATTTCATTTGTGAATACTTGTATTTATAAGCATGTTGTCATATGAAATCTACTTGCTTGCACTCTTTGTGACTTTATAAATGATTTTCTTTCTGTTCAAGTTCAAAGATAACATGATTGAATCGTCAGGTTCAAGATTGATATGAGTCGTAAGTATCCATGACGTTGCCTATTGTGCTGAGCTAGCAACAATAAATATATGCCCGATTTCAGACACGCTTTATTTAACTGATACATTTAGGTAAAATATAAATTAATAAAGATAAATCAGAATGATTGTATATCTCCATTGTTATTGACTAAATGAACTTTTAGTTTTAAATATTTTGATTATAACTAGTTTGTATTTTGTGTTCAAGTAGAAAATAAAAATATGGTATAAAAATTTCTACTTGTTTATTTGAATGTCGTTATAAAGATTAATATGTAATGAAAATAAATGCATCATTAACGATATATACATGATTAAAGAGTACCATTGTTTAAATTATATTTAATTCAAATTATTCAATTATTTTAAAATCAAAGTAAAATTAAATGAGTATTTATTTTGTAGATGACTAAATAACATTATTACTTATTTGAGCAAGAATTAAGTTATTATTAATTTGTATACTTGTATCGGTCAAATAAGGTTTAACACAATTCTAGGCACGCAGGAAAAATTATAAAATGGCAAAAATTCCATTTTTCATTAAAGTAAGAAAATCTTTTATATCTCATGTATCATTGTACCGAGAAATGCAGAGACGAAATGATTTTTGTGTCAGTTTGTTGGCTCTAGTAAACTGAATTTCCTGTGTCATTGTACGTTATTTAATTTAAATGGTAACTGAAATTGGATCTGAGCTTTATCACCTGCAATTTGATAAGGGAAAATATTACACAAACAACAGAACGTTATTTATACGCCAAAAAATACACAACAATATTTTCATGGTGTATTTATCCTCTTAAAGGTATTTGCTTGTATTTTTACTGTAATAGAAACACATTTCTTTCTTGATCAAACAAACAACAAAACATATGAGTTCTTTACAGTTTCTTAATAACATTTTCTTAAAAGAATTTCCATCTATCGTTTTAGTGAATGTTTCAGGGAATTTGTAAGAAATTATGTTCTCATAAACCGAATTATCTGATTATATTGCTTTTAATAATAATATTTTTTTAAATATAACATAATTTGTAGAAGTTATATTACATTATATCATAATATATTATATATGATATTCGTTGTTAATAACTTTAATTTTTCGTAAATTCTGAATAAAAGAATATTAGGCAGGCTAGCATAAAATATTGCTAAATAAACGTAAAAGAGAATATGATTTTTTAAAAATTGCACTGTAAAATTTCTAGAGAGATTTTATTTCAAATCGGAGGCAGCAAGGTTTCAAATATTATTCCAGTAGCTTTATTCGAATTTTAATGTACCAAAAATCATAAATTAATTTTAATTAATTGAAGCTCGGAGTTTGCTGAACAATTGCAGATTGTAATAACAATTAAAAACAGAATTAAACGTGATTATCGTTAGTATTAGTTTTAATTCATTTAATTGTAAATTATTTGAAAACTTACTAATCCAATTGGTTAAACATTTCAATAGTAATTGTCTTTTAAATGACTAGCAGTATGGATTCACTAGGGGTCGCTGAACAACTGACGTAGGTATCAGACTAGTTAAAAGCATTTTTGAGGCTTCGGAAGCATCACAAGATGCTTTAAGCATTTTCTGTGATCTCAAAAAGGCTTTTGATTGTGTATACCATGAGACTCTGGTCAGGAAATTACGTCAGTATGGTATAAGAAATACCGCACTCAACCTTCTGTCTTCATACTTGAGCCATCGAATTCAGAGATTTGACGTAAATATGGGGGTCCCACAAAGGATCCATTCTTGGGCCTTTTCTCTTCCTCATTTATATAAACGACTTACCATGTGTGATAAATAGTAGTAAAGAGATAGTATTATTTGCAGATGATACCTCCTTGATTTTTAAAGTTAAAAGACATATGTCAATAAATAACGATGTAAATAATACTCTCTCTAGAGTAGCGAATTGGTTAAGTGTTAATAACTTGCTATTAAACCAAAGGAAAACAAAAAGTATTAAATTCATGACTTCTAATGTGAAACACTGCACTGCCTTCGTAGCCTAGTGGTATAGGCGTTTGCTTTAGAAACCAGAGGTCGTGTGTTCGAATCCTGCGGGGTTTTAACAAATTTTCATTGTTGTTTCCTAGTTGGTTAGGACAATTTGGGCCGATCACCCAATTGTCGGAAAAGTATGATGATCCATGCGTGGGATGGGCATGTAAAAAGGCGGTCCACCCACCAACCCACATTGGACCAGCGTGGTGGGATACGGTCCAAAACCCCTTGATGGATAGGGGTGTATTAGGGGAGGCCTATGTCCAGCAGTGGACTATTAAAGGCTCATAATGATGATGATGAATGTGAAACATGGTAATTTTGAAGTGGTTATGAATGGGGAGGCGTTAGACGTAGTTGAATCAACTGTATTTCAAGGTATAACTGTAGATGCAAAACTACAATGGGGCCCCCATATAAATAGGCTAGCAAGTAAGCTAAGCTTACGCAGTGAAAAGAATTAGATTATTAACTGATGTGGAGACAGCTTTTTTAGTATATTTCAGCTATTTTCATAGTATTATGTCTTATGGCATTCTACTGTGGGGAAATGCGGCAGATAATAATACGATCTCTGTCCTCCAAAAAAGTGCAATTCGTGCAGTCTATAACCTGGGCCCCAAAGAATCATTAAGGAAGCTGTTTATAGAAATAAAAATAATGACTGTTAGTTCTCAATATATGTTATAAAATTTAATGTATGTGCAAAAAATAGAAATGATTTTCGCAGACATTGTGATGTACATGACATAGATACAAGGAACAAACATAATTTAATTCTTCTAGCAACTAGACTGCAAAGAACAAGTAAGTCTTTTATGGGTTAATGTATACGTTTTAACAACAAAATCCCAGTAAACGTTCAGAATTTAACTATGAATAAATTTAGAAAGGTAGTCTAGTAACATTTATGTGTTAAAGGTTATTACGATATTAATGAATTTTTAAATGATAACATAGCCTGGTAAAAGAATGCTCGCTCCAGGTCTTGTTTTCAAAATTGCATAATATTGTTATGCCTTCAAAATTGTTTGTTATTTTAAAAGATGACATAAAAATAGCCTACTGAGTTTTTCACGGTTCTTCTCAGGTCTGAGGCGTCCTTTTCCGAACCGGTGGATGTGTGTTTGACAATCAATAAGCAAGTGTAAACTTCTATATTGAATAAAGATATTTGAATATGAATTTGAATTTACGACGTAATCATTGCTCAGGCTCAGATTTTTAGTCATATCTGACATAATATATAATCCATCATCATCAGCCTGTGATAGACCACTGCTGGACATAGGCCTCCCCTAATAATTTAATAGATAGCTAGGAAATTAAGAAAATTACAGCGTCAAAAATCTTAGCCTCGCGTCATTACATTGCAATCGCTGGCTCATATATAAGATATAGACTTAAACTATGTGTATCATAATTATATTAATAGAATTGGCCTTGAACAAAGCTCGGAAGAGCATATATCTATGTTTTAGAATAAACCACAATAATCATTTAATGTACATAATTTAAAAAATTGCGACCAGGCATGTTCACGTTTTATTTAAGATAATAACACAGTTTAAGTTTACATAAAAATTGTTATATTGAAAAAAACTTTCATTCTATGTACATAGAACGTGTCATGGGTGACATTTTGATAAAATTAAAAAACTTCCAAGATATTATAGGCTTAAAATGCAGCTGAAGAAATCGCGGGGTACTTTCGTACAGAGAGCACGTTGTTACCTATGTATATTGTGTCAAAAAGCTTTGACGATGTTTGATGTCAGTCATATATTTTTTTAAATTATCCTTGTCAACCGATTTTTGAATAGTAAACGATCTCTCTACCCGGTATAAATGTATGTGCCATGTAACAATGTAATGTGATTTATTTTAGTATCACTTTGAAATATTATTTCAATTCTCAACATAGAAAAGTTTCCGAATCTTTTATTGCGGTTACAAAACGTGATGGGTATAATTATTAATAAATGGCAGTAATACAGATGGGTGTTGTAAAACATTAAAATAATATATCGTAGTTGGAATCTTTAATTAATTTTCTGTTAATCTGGCCTAATATAAATCTTCATTGTTAATTGAGTTCAATCAAATATACTCACGAAATTTTGAGTACCGATTATATGAATGGGTGAATAATAAAATTGAACACAGAAACAACTGGAAAAATAAACCTTACTAACTTTCTATAACACATGCAATATTAATAATGACTTCTGTTCTAGCTCGATGGCTCAGGTAAATTGAATTTTCTCCTACAATGCACGTAACTAATTTGGATGAAATCTCTCAAATGGCAAAATTCATTTTCGGAGTTTTGTCATTTGTATTTTGATTGGCAAAAAGTGTACAAAATGAATCGCTTGATACAATCGTTAGACGTTTAACTTGATTTTTGCAAGAAAAGTATGATATATGATTTAATGACTAAACTGTTATGTAGATAAAATAGACTTTAACTTTATTATTTAAAGAAGCAATTGTAGTAGGCTTCAGAATATTACAAAAAAAATAGGTTTTTGAACGTCCTCGTAAATCAGTTCAGAAACATTATTTCAATAAATAATTTTAAGTTATGTAGTTTTGTTAGGATTTGTGCTGTAACCACCGCACGTCAATCACGAACTAAATTAAAGTGTTAAGGTAAAGTAACATTCTGTATAGTGCTATAAGTACTTATTATAAATAAATTACTTTGTTTCCAAAGAATCTTTCCAAGAATTTGGTTCTCCTTTATATAAGAATACACTTACATACTCTAGGAACCATATTTAGTATTTGAATAATTTTTTTTTATTGCAATACTTAAAAGTACTTAATATTTCTTGTACGGTGACCTCATCCATAATTGGGAAATTTTTTTGGGTGGTTTCTATTCTATCCAATGAGTCCAAGCCTTTAACTAAATAATTTTTGTGTTGTTGTTTTTTTTATAAAAAAAAAAAGTATTATTAATATTATTTATGAATACTCTTCCTCTTTTAATAATGGTCATAAATTTTTGATTCATTAGCCTGAATAAATTTATTTCAAAAAATATAAAAGCTTCCAGTAATTTGCAAACAAAGAGAACATCAGGCCAATTAAAATTTTAACTAAGTTTCGCTGTTAGGGTGCGCTTTCTGTCGCAATGAGCACGCCTGTTTCATTGTGGACGAATTATTTGTTAGAAATTTTATTTTATAACAATTTGAGGTAAAAAGTCTGCGGTGTGCGATTTGTGTTATATATTATCTAACTTGTTTCGATTTGTTTTATCAAAAAGTCATCTTGCACGAAGGAAAAGTACTGCTTTTTCTTCTTGCAAGACATTACTTCCTTCATGGTCTACAAATCCTGTAATAAGCTGTGGACCAGCCTGCTAACCCGCATTAGACCAGCGTAGTGGGATACGGTCCAAAAAGTCCCTAATGGAGTAGGCGTGATCAAAGGAGGCCTATCTCCAGCAAGAACTAACACAGGCTGATAATGATGATAATAATGAACGAATACGCTGTCGTTTATGTAAAAGAATGTACTTATTTGTGAACTCGAATTCTTGAAGATAGATCTTACATATCTCTTATTGAAATAAATGGTATTTTTTTTACTTATGTATTATGAAACGTGTTAAGCT